>JAECUM010009895.1:0-39013 GCA_016617855.1 Megalonaias nervosa
TACAGATTAAACTTGGACTGACATTTTACCTCCGACAGAGTCAACTGTAACAAATTTATCGTTTATTACTAACGCATACACATAAAATGGTACAGCTGGAGCTGCTCCTAGTGTCCAAGTAATTTCAATATCAGCTGTGCTGTTTACAGCTCGCTCGCTATGTTTACTAACATCAAAATAAAATATCGGATAAAATGTACGAAATTCCTCTACTGATATCTGAGATCCATCTCCAACATCTTGATATTTTTGCAGTGCGTCGAGCAGGTACATGTACGGTCTAGTAATGTTTCTATTCTCATCATCTGCAAAATTGCATTCTATCTCTCGTTCTGGATATTGCTTTGAATTTATTCTAGCGTATATTCGTCTAACATTAGCGCTATCAAAAATCGCATTATTTTGTTCCTGGTTATTACGCCGCGCTTGTCTCTGAAATTCCTATACCTAGCACAGCAGCATTAGCAATAAGAGAAGTTCTTACAATTATGACATCTGCGGCAGCATCAACTCCAGCAGCTATAGTAGGTGTTAATCCTGATAAAATTTCAACTGATGCAACAATACCTGCACCACCAGTTCCAGTATCTTTAAACCACATCATATTAGTTGCAGTTGATCTGGAGTAATCGTCGGAAAACGAAATAATATGTAAGATTGTACTTGTAACTTGTAAGTGACCTGAAATATCTTCGATAGATTGATTGGCCAGCTGAGATTTAGCACTTTTAAATAAACAGCAACCATCATTTATAAGAGCTACTTCTGCGTTAGCTGCAATTTCGGCAGGTGGAACAGTTACTATCATAATCTGGCCACGAACTTCCAACATTGCTTTATGAGGCAGTAGAAATACGTCCTCGTCTCAAGTATTAAATGTTCTGGAGCCAGCTTTATTAGGATCGTTAGAATTTTCAGCAAGATATTCAACGTATTCGAATTCTGTTACTGTGTCGTCTGTGTCATAAGTTTCTGCTAAATCGAGATAATTTTTTACAGACATTTTTTGTATTTATTAGGTTATACAAAATGATTGCGGTGTTGTTACTTTAGATATTAATTTTTGTATAATTTGTTCTCCTCGTGATGATAAAAGTTTTTTTTGTCGTCGTTATCATTGCTCGTTGAGTTTCTTTTGTTGGTGCGATTTCCGAAATAGCTTGTTTGATTGTCGGTATACCACTTTGTGGATCGCCTTTTATTTTATCAGTTATTTTTTGCCCCACGGCAGTTCCAGCAGCAGATGCAGCTCCAGTTGCAAAAGCTTTTGATGCGTCAAGTGCAATTGGTGCAACTTTATGAGCTATTCCTGGAGCATTTTCTATAATTTTAGCAAATATATTTCCCAAAAATCCTCCTACTATTTTTCTTCGATAAACTTTTTGCTCTGTTTCATTATATTTGAGGTTGCATAATTTTACTTCCAAATCTTTTAGCTTTTCTTAGAAAATATGCTTACTGTTCGCGTAGGTGTAAATAATAAGTAACAATTTCATTATTAAACTGTTTTCCAGACTGATCTGTCAATTGCATATTTACTTCTGTTATTTGATTTTCAACATTTAGCGGATAATAAATAACTTGACGTGGAATAATTTGCATAAGAAAACCTGGTGGAACGTCTGGTGAAAAACTGTATATCGTTTGTCCTTTACTACCTTTAGCTGAATAAGATCCAGATGCAATAGAGCAATTAACCAATATTGTGTTTACATCAGTTATATTTACTGGATTTTCACCGTTATATGTGTAATCTTGCTCAAAATCAATAGTATTATAACTTTTATGAAGAAATCCTATCAGTGGTGCGATACTTGTTGGACTGGTAAGATCAATTATTACACCAGGTTTTAATTTTATTCTAGCTCGTAACGTATTATAATTTGGTGTAAGCTCAAATTTATCAGCCATATCATCTCTAATTTGTGATGATATTATTAGTTTGATTGTTTTATTTAGATCGGTTATGTTGTAAGCTCCTTGTGGAATATTATATGAATCATCTGTTATAAATCTTGGACTAATATAAGTAAATCCAAATTCATCATTTACTCCAGTTTTTACATTAGCTATAGCATTCCAACAAGTACAGGAAATTAGTCCAATTTCATATTGTTTCTCACGATCTAGTTCCATTGGCGGAATATACTTTACAGAAAAATTTGCGCTATCTTTATCAGATTGGCTAGAGTCTAGTAATAATGTTGCTGACATTTTTTATATAAAATTGTTATATTAAATCATTACACAAATTTATAAAATTAAATCGCCGCGATTATATCAAATCGTGATGTAAAGTTCTGTATTCGTCAGATGTTAATAAATTTTCTGATCTCAAATTATCAAGTATGTCAATAATTTCATTGTCAATTTCAGCACCAACATTTCCAGCTTCTTTTGATGATATCTATAGCTTTAATCTGCCTATCATTTCAGTAACTGATGAAAATATTCTAAATCCAGTTCCTCTTTTTTCCTTTTCTAAAAGTTTTACTCGATTTTTATCAATTACTTGAAAAAATTTCCTTTTAAAACTCCAACTCACACCAGAAGCTTTTTTTCTATTGGATTGTGCTGTTCTTCCAAACACTAAAGCAATAATACCATATCTCATTCTATCATAAAGTGGAAGCATATTTTCATTTTCTATGACTGTGTTCAACTCATTTCTAGCAGTAACACCGTCTCTTATTATTTCATTTAAATCAGCAATAAATTTGTTAAATTCTTCCTCACCCCATTTATCTATATTATCAAGATCTTTTATATTTTTTTCTTCTAAAAATTTATTGTATTCATTTTCTGCTATCTCGTTATTTGCTTGTTTTATATACCATCGTCTTTGATCTTCAACTCCCATAAACTTTACCGTCAACTCTCCTACTCTTTCTTGTTCCTTTTTAATATCTTTTAATTTTTCTGATAAATTTGTTAAAATATTTTTAATCTCTATTGTGGTTAAATTTGTTAATCTTCGTTGAAGCTTTAGTGGATCATTTATTAGCAGATCTAGTTCAGTTTGTCTTGCAACTGGATCAGCGATATTTGCTACAAGTGCCTCAGCTAATCTTCTTTTTTCTTCTTCAGATCTCTCAATAATTCTTCCAGCAGTTACTTTTTGTTGTCCTTTAACTAGTCCGAGTAAACCTTTTTCCTGTAGTCGCTTAAGTTCTTCTTCTGATAATGGTTTAGTTTCAGGTTGTTTTCCAAGTAAAGCTTCAGTAATAGGTTTGAGGGCGGCGGCTGTTGTTTCTGCTGCAACCACTTGGCCACGTCGTGCTAGCTGTACCTGCTGTTTAAATTTTGCCTGAGATTGCGCAAGTTTTATTTTAGATTTTCTATATGTTTTCTGTACTTTGCTTGTCTTTCCATTAATTATATACTATTTTGTATAAAAATTACTGTAGATATTTTTCAATACAACATCGAAACATTTTACTCGTATCATTTGTTAGTTTATCAAACAAAAAAAGTCATATTTATTTGCTGTTGCTTGATGATATAATTCAAGAAATTTATCTTTTGTTACATCACCACATTGCTCGTTCGCGATATTTCTAACGTCAACATTGTCAAGTCCTGGAAATAATATAAAACAACCAGTATTTCGCCTAATAAATCTGCCAACGTTATAAAAGTCCTGGGCGAGATAAATATAATTACATTTTTTATTTCGCGACAGTGAAAAATATCATCTTATTTTATTCATTTCCTCGTTGTTTAGCGGAATATCATCAAAAACAACTATCTTGTGTTCGGACGAATCAAGTTGATTAACTGGAACGTGTTCTTCTGGTTGTTTGATAATAAAGAAATCTTCGCCAGCCTCAAGATCATCACGAAGTTTGTTATTATAATTGTTAAGTAGCTCGTACTTATCTTGCTGCGGATTTATCGTGTAAATATAAACGCGATCGTAGTTAAAATTATCTCCTAGAAGTAAATTCATAAGCAAGTTTGTTTTTCCAGATCCAGTTCTTCCAACAATAAGATAATGACAATCTGGAAGTTCATTGTAATGTTTATGTTTCACCAAACGTTCTGTATCAAAATTTAATATCGATGATTTTGCCATTATTGTTATACAATTTTATGCTATATAAAAAATTGTCAGACGATAAATAAATAATGAGCTATTATTCACAATTTGGAACATTAGTAAGAGATTCATCGGCTGAAAGTACAACAATGACAGACGGTAAGGTTGATTTATCAGGCTATCTAAAAAAATCCTGCGACACAATGACAGGAAATCTCACTATGTCAAATCAACGAGTACTAGAGTTAGAAACAGATTATCCGCCAATAAATGTCGTTAATACACAAGCTGTTAGTGATGCACAACTTAAATTAGTCGACAATAATAAACTATCATTGACAGGAGGAACTTTAAGCGGCAACTTAGATATGTCAGGGAAAAAAATTACAAATTTAGAGACCAGGTATCCACCAGCAAACTTAAATCAAACTCAAGCGGTAAGTTATTTGCAGTTAAAGTATGTTGATGATAACAAACTTGATAAAATAGGTGGGACAGTTACAGGTAATATCAATATATCAGGAAATTTTTTTATAGACCTTGGAAACCCAGCCGCAGATACAGATGCAGCAACAAAAAAGTACGTCGATGATCAAGAATCTAAGTACGTATTAGTCAACGGCGGTATAATGCTCGCATTTCTCAATATGAACAATAATGGTATTAATAATCTCAGAACACCAGAAACAGATTTTGACGCAGCAGCAAAAAATACGTCGACGATAGCAACATTCCGACGGTAACAGCAATAACAACAATCAACGATGTAATTAACTCTATTAGAATTGATTTTTCTAATCACGTACAAACGTTCCTGAATTTTCGTAGAAATTTAAATAAATCTATTGATGAATTTTTTGTAAGTCCAGCGGTTGTAAATATTAAACTTGCTGAAATTAACACAAAACTAAACGATATTATTGTGGTAATTCCTAATATTGCTGACGTTAACCCAAAAATCAACGATATTGTTAGGGGAATCCCTAATATTGTTGAAAAAACAAATCTAATAACAGAGTTACTTACTAAAATTCCTCACCAGAACACGTTTCGTTCTCTTGTGTACACAGTAGCATCAGGATCATCAACATGGACATCGAGAGATAACACATTCGAACATACCGCAGAAGCAACTGGGTTATACAGGCTATCCGTGTACGGTTTGGAAATTACTGCGGCCACTTCATCATCACCGAATGTACATTATAATCCTCTACTGGTGATGCTAAATAAGACCATCAAAGAAACATTTACGTTGACATCAACGGAAATGCCACCGAGACGTTACTGGTGGTGTCTGGAATTCATAGCTGACACTTTTCAAGTATAATAAATCAAACCCAGGGACTGGCGCTATTGTATAAAATCTGTAAACATATATTATACAATGAAAAAAAAATATAGTTGATTTTAATCATATTTCAGAAAAAATTCCAAAACAAGATGTGGACGCTCTAATGCAATATTACAAATATTATCATAAAAAAACTTTGGTGTGTGAAAAAATGTTACAAATACTATAACAGAATACTTCGAGTAATATCATATTTGCCACTGTTAATGACTAGCTCTGGTATAATTTCAAGTGGAGCATCATTAAATCCGTTTTTGTTAATAATATCCGGCGTTGGTGTTTCTCTTGGAACAGCGTGTAAAAAAATTGAGCCTCGTCTTGCGACTAAAAAAAATGCTTGTAAAACAGCAAGTATCACCTATAAAAAATTACTTGATCAAATACGATCTTATTTGCGGGGTATAAAATATGATATGGACGATTTAATACGCGAGTTCCGTATTATTGACAGTATGTTAACAGATATTCTGCCAATGAGAGTCAGCAGATATGAAAAGATTATCATAAAATATGGGTTACAACAGTAGATGTTTAATTTTGTATAGCTTTAGTAATATCATTACCAAATAAAATATCAACCATATTGTCAATAAATGTCATCACATCATCTGCCCAACCCGCTATTCTCATATCATTTTCAGTCGCGAATAACCATACTGACCCATATTTTGGTGATATATGATATCCAACTTTTTTAATACAATCGCTTATTATTTTAGTTTTTATACCAGTATAACTTGAGGCTGATTTGATAGAATTAAATCTCTTACAAAATTTATTTGTCAGATCAAATCCAACATGTCGGATTGACGTTGACGGATATCCCATATTATATATAATATTTTCAATCTCTAATTAATTTTGTCTAAACTTTATAGTATAGGGCTGTAATAGTAGTATTGATAGTTGAGTTGTTCCTATCTCAGAGACCCCCTACCCCGACAAAACAAATTTTGTCAGAAATGAAAGTCATCATTTTAAGCTAAAAAAGGCTGCTGACAAAAATTTTAACGTATAACGTTTTGGAGGGGTAGGGGGTCTCTGAGAGAGGAACCTCAAACTATCAATACTACTTTGTATCACGAATGATAAAGGTCGTGGGATGGTAGTCCGTTTTTATACCCTCTTTGGTGTCAGGTAATAAGTGTACTTTTTGAACAGCTTCGATTTTATTTTAGTACCAAAAAAGTTTAGTCACTAACTCACACATCACACGTCGCACAGAAGTTTCCTCTTGAACTAGAAAGAATTGTTCTTGTAAAGATTTGTTGTAATCCTCTAACTCGTCCGTTGGAATTCGGTGTCCTAATATCACCTTGTAAGCTGAATGAGTGGTATCCAAAAATTTATGAATTTCACGCGATTCATCAATGTCTGACCACTGGAACACTTTCATCAGAATCAGTCCTCTTATAGCATTTAGGTACCAGTGGTTCCAACATCGGTGACGTAACGGATGAAATGGTTCTTTGCGTTTCACTTGTATTTTGACGAACTCACGGTAAATGCGTTCTCTCAATTCCACTGGCAAACCACGAATGTTCTCTTGTAAAGTATCCATAACCATGTCAGTCAAACACTTCTCCTAGAGCGAAAGTAATGAACGTAGTTAGTAATTTCTGACCACTGCCATTCCAGGAAACGGTCAAGAATGTCAATAAAATCTTCAAATGGAAATTTTCTAAAGCGAAATAGTAGAACGAACGCACCCTTGATCCAGAGAAATCGGACTTGTTTGTTGACTTTGGTCAATTTCCTCTTGTGAATTTCTCGACACAAAAGTTCTACAGTCACTAATTGAGATTTGGCTCTGGCAAGCCCCTGCCAAATGTCCTTGTAGATCTTCTCTTGCAATTCGTTTGGTAATCTTTGAAGATTATTTTTTACATCATGTTTAAATACTTGTCTAGGGGTTGTCCAACGTTTGACTCCTAACCCCGTACCTGGTTTCTTACACGACATGGTATGCCCACTTCAATGACGAGGCCCCACTAAAGGTAGGTAGTGACAATCTGGAGACCATCGAGCACGTTCCAGGTAAGCGCAATCTTTCTTCTCCCACTCGTGAAGTGACACACCACAACTGAAGCACTTGACTTTATCCCCTTCGCCCAAGTAGATAAATCCAGCTCTAGCTAAGTCCTCGGGGTTAGGTCCTCCCAGATATTTTGGCCATTTTCCTCGAAAGGTTTGGAATCGACTTTCAAAGTCACAATATTCTGGCAAACGCACAGGGAACGAGTATTCGTCTTTCACAGGTTCATTTCGATGAGGGTACGGTGAAATATGTAGGAGTCTGCTCAGTTTTACATGACATCCGTAGGGTGGTAGCCGCATGGTTTCATTAGGATGACATCCACCATGAAAACCAGTAAAGTGAAAAGGTGTGCGATAACGAGTGGCATCGCTTTCGCATCCATCAGGTTTGACACGCACAGCATCACTTTCCATGGTAGGTATGGTAGTAATAGTAGTTATAGCAAAGTTCCCATGATGATGTGGCACTGAATCGCTAAGGTCATAGCGTACGGCATCCCTGCCATCGCAAGGCACAGCATCGTACTCGAGTTTGCTCTTGCTTGATACTTGCTGTTTGAAAGGATTCATTTTTTCTCGCTTGGCGTTGTAGTGACAATGAACTATCAGTCTTGAATGTTGTCCCTTTTTATATGCTCGCCAATATCAGTGTGACCGTACGGTAAAGTAAAGTGATTGGGAAGCCGTACTCGCTTCTGGTACACGATTTGATAGACTTTTTCCAAGGGTCGGCTAACGATTTGGTGTGTGGGTAAACGTACAATCTTGTGCGGTTCATGGGTGGTAACTTTAAAATTTCCATCCTGTCCAGTCTGCAAGGCTTTTTAAAAGACGCCAAAGTTTACCAGTTGACTGCTGCGATAATTGAGAGTCAATCCTTTCACTTTGCACTCCGTGTACACTTCTCCTTGTGCGTCACGGTATTCGTAGCCGTAATTTTTGGGACCGCCACATAGAATCTTGTCGTCGGGATGCTCGTCCGTCCAGGCTCCTAAACGGTCTCCTTCGATGACAGGGTGAGGTTGACCCAGGCGATCAATGTAGATGCAACTGTCCATGTCAAAACACAGCACACGATCTCCTAATAGTTCTAAAGTTTCGTACAGTTTTAAGCGCGCATGGGATGTCACGTAAGCCGCAATGATGACATTTCCAAATTCGTCGGCTTCTACAAAGTCCAGTTCTTCTTCTTAATTGACTAAGATCAAGTCCTCACGAAGGACGTCCACGTGTTTCATGTATTTGGTTTTGTTGTGAATCATCTGAAAGTAGCGGGAAGGTTCTGTCAAATACTCCGTCTTGGGTAAACACTGTCGTTGTGCCATGTTGCCCCACAAGCAATTTAACATCACTTTGGCAAACGATCACCTTCCTTCGTTTTTCTCGACGTGGTCTAAAGTGATCCCTTCCTGTTCCCAGTATTTGTCTTTGAATTTTTTTTTTTTTGGTCTTCGGGAGTGTGGCACCAGGAAGGATAGCCGCTGACTTCTTGTTTCAGTTTCAAAAAGGCATTCACGTAGTCTGCAAAAATGCCTTTTTGAGTCACGTCGCCCTTGTGGTATTTTTCTGTCTTGGGAAAGTGGTAAATTTCGTACACTTCTAACAGTTGGTATCCCAAGTCCAGAGCTTTAAACAATTCAACACTGACCCACGTTCCTGTCAAGGCGCGCTCGTCCTGAGTGTGCTGACAAAGTTGGTCTTGGTTGCAGGTTTCGGCACAAGTACGACACAAGGGAAACATGAGTTTTCCTTGGCAATGGTGAGGTAAAACGGGATGGTACAAGTACGTGGGAGGCAAGACTTTACATTTGATCAATCCTTCGTATTGTCGAATATTGTCCACGTCAATGTGTTCCGTCAGCAATTGTGGGTGCCCTGCGGAAAAGTGACAATATTTGCACACGTACGGATACAGAGAACACACGTCCAAGTATTTGATTTCATCTTCTTTCTCCTCGTCAGTTTGGTATAGCAAACAGGTGGCATTCGTCCGTCCTACGTACAAACTGTCCAGTGGGTTCAGTGGGTCCACCAGTTTGTAACTTTCCACGATCCGCTTAAACTCGGGATCGGTTTTCAATCGCTGATCGTACTCGTGTTCCCACATTTCTACCACTTGGTATCCTTGCTCTTCTAACTTCAAGCGTCGCTGACAAGTGGCCTGGTAAAAGTCTTCCATGGTCCGTTGTAAAAACTGATTTTTAGTGTTACGTTGAGGGTAGCAGATAGGACATCCGTGAAATAAGCACCCGTTAAACTCGTACACAATCTGGGGGTTTTCCAAGTCCCAGTCATCTACTGAATACCTTCCGATGGCTTTTTCGCCTCGTCCGTTGCGAGCGTGTTGGATCCATTTGCCTTCTTTGTCACACAAGTAATGTAACCAGCGTAGGGCTTTCACCGAGTATTGACGTTTGACAAAATTGGTTGTTTGAGGACTGATGACAGCTAGGGTCTTTTCGGGCATAACTCGTTGGCGATACACTAAGGAATACGCTTTGGCAATGGTGCAGGCTTCTTTCAAAGGATCGGATCCTCCGTGTTCCATGAACAGTTCTCGACATCTTCCACAGCAACGACGTAAAATGTCCACGTCGGAACGAAATATTTTAACATTTCTTCCTGAAAGTCGAAAGGGTCCGAGGCGTGAGTGTGGTACCAAGCGTAGAAAGCTTCTCGTTGTTCGGTACACATGTTGTGGGGGTCGTAGTAGTGAGCCTCAGGCAAATGGGGTAGAACGGTGTGTTGATTGGATTCGGTATTGAAAAAGTGCGGAAAATAGCCTTTGGCCGTTTCTGTCATTCCAAACGTTTTAGGCATGCGACTCAAATGCATGGCCAAGTAACTCATCGAATCTTTAAACTGCACTTGACCCACTTGCATGGAAATGATTTTGGCTCCGTTCAAAGTCACTTTCGGACGTTCGGTACTTTGTTCCGTATAGTATCTGAGATGAAATTGTCCATCGTATCCCGAGAAATTGTGAGCCATCACCGTACCGTAGCGATGACAATCTCCGTAACGTTCGATGTCTTCTTGGCTCCACGTTTCGTCAATAGGGTTTAAGATCCATTGGGCGAAATCGGCTAGTGTGCTCCGTCCCCGAAAGATTTTTTCACGTCCTCCAGGAATCTTGCTGCAGTGAGGGCAGTGAGTAAAGATAGGATCTTGGATGCACTTTTCGCACGCTCGGTGAGACACGCTGAAATTAGGAATGTGAATGCCAGTCTCTTGCATGCATTCGAAATCGAGAAAGATGAAATTGCTTTTCTTCTGGTCATCTTCCTCTTCATGTTTGGAATGGTATTTTTGAATGTAGCATTCGTGTTCCAAGTCCACGGTTTGGTGACAAATGTGACATCGTTTCTTTTCTGAGCAGACTTGCGCCTTGGCATTATTGGTACATATGCCTTGTCCACAAGTAGGGCACAATCTCAGGAGTTGGCAAGCACATTTCTGCTGTGAACCTTGCATCTTTAGATGTTGTTGGTAACAAGTTGGACTGACAAACGTGCGCTGACAAGTTGGGCAATGCACTCGTTCTTGTCCTTCGTCCAGACAGGGTTTAGAGGCTAAACATCCCTCACATTTCGATCCGCAATGCTTATGTTGCTCTCGATTGTTATAGCCATAGTCACATTTCTCACAGTAATAACTGTATGACAGGAATCCAGTGATACTGGTAATGGCATCGAAATGTTCATCGTGATGATAGACGTGAATGTATTTTCCGTCTTTGAAAGTTTTGCCTTGAAAGAACAGAGGTCCGCGCACTTCTTGAGGGTGCACTTTCAAGGTGTAGCGTGGAGCCAAGACGTCTTGCAACTTTTGCATTTCAGGAATGCCGCAGGGTGTGTCTTTGGATATCCCCGCTTGCTGTAACAGGAGTTCTGCTTCTCTTTGTTGTTTGGTTCGATTCGATCGTCGAATAGTTTTCCAGGCTCTTTTCCATTCTACCGTGTCATTCTTGTCAGCATACGTTCGTCCCACCACGATGGCACGGGCTAAACACATCTGGTCTTGAGGGTTGTTAATTTGAACGAGCCTACGCTTGATGCTGCGAGGATTGAATACCAAGATCACCTTTTTGCCATGTCGTGTCCCTTGGGGAAGAGACACGTGGGTCATGAACAGTGTCGCTTTTCCGTCGGTGATGTGAAACTTCTTGTCCATGACTTTGGAAGGTGTGAATTCTGCTGGGATGCTAAACTCGATCCAAACGGGGGACTTTAAATTGTCGTAATGAATAGAAAGTCTCAAGCGACCGTCTTCTTGGCTTCACATTGCCGTTTCAGTGTAGTTAACAAAGAATCCCACACATCAGTGATGAACCCTTCTGCTTTCTCCAACGGTACGTCGGACTTGAAATCTTTAAACCTTACCGCATACGTGTAGGCCGTAGTTCTAAATTTTCTGGAGGAGCGTTTGTCCGTCTCTCGAATGTGGTAGTACTTTTCAGGGTTTACTGGTAGTGATGAACTTTGACTGAGTGTAGACTCTCTGGGCTTAGATTCTGGTTCACTCATCTCATCTTCAAAATCGCTGGCATGAATTTGAGCCAAGACTTCAGCTACTGTGCAAGGCGATAAATCACGTTTCTGCCTCCTACTTTCTTCTCCTTTCTTTACGAAATGATGCGATCGTTTCATCTTGATTGCAAAAAAGTCAAATGACTACATTTGAAACGCCATGGACCCCTATATATCCATGTTAGGCTTAGTGCATATATAAAGGGCAGGTGACTTCCCTCTCAGTATTCATTTCACTCTCAAGCCGATCAGCACGATGGAAGAACCCACACAGATCGAACTTCTGATTAGAGCTTTGCGAGGTGTCATACGAAAGTTTTCTTCAGATAAGCCGACGGACTACTCTACCTCCGTTCGAGATAAAAGTCAAGATACTTGCTATATCTGCCAGAACAAAGGGCATTGGGCTACAGAATGTCCAGATCGTCATAAAAGCAAGACCAGTGCCAGAAGAGACAAAAGTCAAGATTCTTGTTATCATTGTAAAGAGAAAGGACATTGGTCTTCAGAGTGCCCTAAAAAACAACAGGAGCAGGAGGAGGAAGAAGAAAAAGAGGTGTCCTCGGCAAAGGAAGAACCCCGTCAAGTTCAGAAAGAGAAGACAGAAAAGAAAAGAAGATGAGAAAAATGTGAGGAAGAAGAAGAAGAAGAAGAGGAAAAAAGTGTAAAAGTGAAGAAATTGAAAAAACAGAGAGAGTGAAAGAAAAAGGATACATAAGAAGTCTATGAACTTTTTAAAAGTGTTGTGTTGTGTTATGTTGTGATATTGAATTGTAAAAATTTGTACCAGAATAGACCAGACTGAAAAAACGTAAGTGTCTCTTGGTTTTGATTGTTTAGAATAATAAGGACCTACACTCATACACTCACAACACATACATCATAGGGTTAAACAAGGGATTTTGAGTTTTAATTGATTTTGGCAAAATGAATAGTCTCTCATTTCGAAAGAAGTGAGTGGCCCTGAAAAGGACCGTTGGGTGTTTGTTTTTCTTTCCTTAGAACAAACTCAGGAACGAGAAGCAATCCGCTTTAACTGCCTTAAGCCTTTGCCACGGCCAAGGCCTATTTCTGGACTTGCTCCTGTCAATGATTTAGTAGAAATCACTAGGGGTGGTATCTCTGGTGTAATAACAGGGTTAGGCTGTTTGGCTCGGGAAGGTCTTTTTCTCTTGGGTCGTAATAAAGAAGTCTGATACATTTATTTCAGACTTCTTAACTCGGCCAAAATGTCCAAGAGTACCGTTACCGTTTGACTTTCACTGTTCTCTTTCTCTCCTAGCCTTTGTTTCTTCTCTATTGCTTCTTCTTCCTGTCGTTTCCTTCTTGCCTCTTCTTCTTCTCGCTGTTGCTGTTCAAGGAGAAATGCTTGTTCTGCCTCTTTCTGCTGCTGTAAAAATTTCTCCAATTCTTCTTTCTGTCTTTGTTTAAAATCGTCGACGTGTGGTAAAGAAGGAGAAAGTGGCGATGGTACTGGTACCGGAACAAATTCTTGCGAAGAAGAGAAAAAATCTACTAAATCCCAGTTGAAATCAACCTCTTCTGGAAGTAGCGCTGTGTTAACTTTGGTAGCCACTGCTATGCCATCGCTTTTCGTCTCCACAGCCGGTTCACCCCAATTCATTGTCTTCTTAATTTCCGTCATGTTTCACAAAACAATGTCGCATTGATTCACTGCGCACAGACGCTAGCGCACCTATATAGGGAATGTGACGTCACAGGTAGCTCTCTTCGGATTGGAAGACAGACTCCGCTAAGTGACTGAATTTTGTAACGCGTGTTGGGATTGGTGAACAATTTCAATCCGTTTCGATCCGCTCTTCCACTATAAATAAACGCGGTTCACTTCATTCCCTTCACCTGTTCTTGTCACAAAGATGTGGACCCATGTTGAATCGTCTACTTTCGTATCGTCATTGTTTTTCCTACGGACTTACCATGTATGTCAGATCAGCATGGAGAATCGTTAGGATCACCGAGACAAGCATTTGGAAAAGAAGGACTTATGTGGAAAGACAAGGCTGTCTGAAGAGAGTTCTGGTTTATGGACCAGAGATTAGACGAAGTTTGAGGAAGAGAAGAAGACCTATGCGATGCCCTCTATGTTAACGGAATGGTGTTAACATAACAAACAACGGCCCTTTTCAGGGCCACTCCATTGCCTCGAAAAAATATTAATTCTTTCTTGCCTAAAAAAAATTTTTATTTGATTTTATAATTTGTGTAGATATTTATTCTCTCTTCCCTAAAAAATTTGTTTAGTCGATTTTATAATTTGTGTAGGATAGATTGATGTTCATCAATCTATGGGGAAAAAAACGAATATATAAAACCTACTCTACTAAAACACGAACCCAACTGATTCGTGTTTGTCTATATCAATGACACAGGTGGCATGACGTCACAGTACTACCTTGCTACATTGTTGCCAATGACCAGTTCCGTGACGTCACCCTACCTGTTCCATTCCTCTTGGCGCTATACAGGCCCAGCGTGTGCTAATACAAAATTCCCATTGGAGCCATAGTTCCCCAGGCTGTTTTTTTAGGCCTATAAATCGGAGGACCATAGTGCCCCAGACTGATTTTCCTTCTTTGGCATGATGAGGGCTATAGTACCCCACTACGCTACTAAGGTAAACAACTTTGCTAATATTATAATCATCGCCGTAAGAAATAAGAAACAATGTACAGCCCTGACATTTGGAGATTCCAGAAATGAACAGGGGCATTGTCTGAACATGCTGAGGTTGTTGTACAGGTTGTCATACGGAAGTTGTTGTAGAGGTTGTCAAGGTGAGGTTGCTGCAAAGAATGTAATAAAGAAGTTGTTGTAGAGGTTGTCATATTGAGGTTGATGCAGAGGATGTGATACAATCGTTGTTGTAGAGGTTGTCACAGTGAGGTTATCATCAAGAAGTTGTAGAGGTTGGTATACAGAGGCTATTGTGAGGTTGTTATACAGTGGTTATAGAGTTGCCATATAGTGATTGTTGCAGGGATTGTCATACAGAGGTTGTTGTGGAACGAGACCATTATTCACCCATGGTCCAACCTTTTGTATGTGCGTATTTAAACCTGGTTACACTACAAACATTTCGGAAAGTTATCACAAAGTATGAGTATCGTGATATAATTTGCCTATAGTAACTGGTACATGGAATAGACCACACCCTACCCCTGCTGAATATGGATTATGTTCTTTTAGTAATGTACTCGAAGTAGAAAATCACGTTACCATTCATTGTAAAAGCAAATTATCTGCTTTCATTTAAATTAAGAAAATCATCATTTTTGGACTAGGCCAAGTATGGATTTGGATTAGGTCAGGTATAAACAAATTCAATAAATTATTAATTGGCAGCATAGTTATGTTGTCAGAAATGTGTGTAATTTCATGCACATAGTATAGTTCTTAAAGTAATGTAATGTAAAGTAATGTAATGTAATGCTAGGATCTGTCATAAATTTATATTCGATTTCTATCTATCTATCTGTCTATCTATCTATCTATCTATCTATCTATCTATCTATCTATGTTTATTATAAAATCTATGATACACCTGAAGTCCTCTCCTTGTTGGTAGATATATAACGATGTAAATTCCCAAATTTTACATTTCTGTGTGATATACATCAAAGTTACGTATATTAATGTGATGTTTGTACTTGTCACGGCCTGCTGACTTCAAGTAAAGTACCTCATTTAATCATTGTCATTCGCCGGTTGGGAAATTGAACATACTCCACTTTCAGCCGAACTATCTTTTTTACGTTGCTCACATCGACATCGAGACCAACACTTTTGGAAGGCAACGGTCGGATTCCTCACTGTTTCAACTGACCACTTAAGCAAACCTGCACGTAAACTATTGGAAAAACATTAAAGATCTTTTATTAGCCTTTCATCCAAGTAAAAGAAACAATTGTCTAAACACTCTACTGTTATTATGCTGTAAGAGGTTTGATATTCATATGACTGAACACACACACACACACACACACACACACACACACACACACACATATATATATATATATATATATATATATATATATATATATATATATATATATATATATATATATATATATATATATATATATATATATATATATAATTTGCTAATAACTTAATAAATGATCTATACCGATACGCTCACAAGAGATCAAAAAGTCCGCATTTACGATGTAGTTTACGTACATGTTCTAGAGCGTAACGTTTGAATATCAGATTCATGTAACGTTACACAGCTTTTTAATATACAAATTGTTGTTAAGTTTGGCAGATTTTATTCTGAGTTACCTATCACTTTACTTTTACTTGCAGCTACTTAAAAGTAAAAAGTCACACACACGTTGTTTATCGTTCTCATCAATCGTTATTAAAAGCTTTGTTGTGTCACACACACGTTGTTTATCGTTTTCATCAATCGTTATTAAAAGCTTTGTTGTCTCACACACACGTTGTTTATCGTTCTCATCAATCGTTATTAAAAGCTGTGTTGTCTCACACACACGTTGTTTATCGTTCTCATCAAACGTCATTAAAAGAATTCTTGTATGTGAAGATGATTCCACATCGTCTAAAATCCTGATTGACGTACAAGCCTATCAAGGTAGAAAAATAAATTTCTATTTTCTAGTATTATCTATTTACATTACTTTCCTATGTTATAAGAGAATCCGCAAGCCCCGTTAGTTGAACCTCGGAATTTAAGAGTAATGGATTTGATAATTGCTCCAGAGTAATGGATTTGATAATTGCTCCAGAGTAATGGATTTGATAATTGCTCTAGGGTAATGGATTTGATAATTGCTCCAGAGTATTGGATTTGATAATTGCTCCAGAGTAATGGAATTGATAATTGCTCCAGGGTAATGGATTTGATAATTGCTCCAGAATAATGGAATTGATAATTGCTCCAGAGTAATGGATTTGATAATTGCTCCAGAGTAATGGATTTGATAATTGCTCCAGAGTAATGGATTTGATAATTGCTCCAGAGTAATGGATTTGATAGTTGCTCCAGAGTAATGGATTTGATAATTGCTCCAGAGTAATGGATTTGATAATTGGCCGTAAAAAATGAACAAACCTAGAACATTAGTCTCAAAGTTAATGCAAAAAAAAAAATTATACTTTCGGGGATTTGCATTTTTCTTTTTCTTATTTGGCCGATTCATTCTAAATCGGCTATGTTTTTGCATTTATCTTATTTTGTTGAGTCAGGCGTAGATTTGGAGTATTATTATATTTTCTACTTTTATTATTTATTACCTAACTTTTGATTTTGTTCATATGTAACGTTTTCAATCACAAGTGTTCAATTACGGAAAAGCTATGAAAGATTTAACGACTGTTTTATTAGCAAAATGGTTGGTTGGCATGGCAACAAAAGTAGGGCATGCGGTATTGCATCGACGTCTTCATTTATATCTTTGTTAGATTTGAGTGATTATTTGTTTGAGTATAGGGAGTCGGTGCTTTGAAGATATTTTTCGAGCCAATTGCTCAGTCATTTAGCAGACGTCGTAATGGACATTATTCACGAAACATGATGGTAGTGTGTACTTGTTTAGTAAATGGGACTCTCCCTAATATTTTAAGATGAGGATTTCTCTGAATATTGTCATGTATAAAGCTTTGGATATTTGGGATAGGACTAATTCTGTGTATTAGGTTTTAGAGTCATATTGTGTGTCCGTGGCATGAACTACCAATCTACAGCTTAGATAAAGATGCTGATAAATCATCCAAATACGAAAAAGAAAAACCATGAAATTGTGAAATTAGAGCTGAGTGGATGAAATTATTTGTGTTATTAGTGTCTTTATGAACCCTATAGTTGTCAACGACTGTTGTCTTTGGGTCCTTTGAAGTAGAGGAAACATTGGCCTGAAAACATCTTGATAAAGCTGTTCGATATTGCTCGTTCGACTCGGTTGTAGTATGCTTTTGGACCCTATGGCGTGACATAAGAGAGATGTTGGATACCTTTGTGATATTTATTTTTCAAAATATTTTTTTTTAAGTATATCTATATAATGCGCTTAATCTTTGTCCGTGACTTAGGGATGTGCCTACTTCACTTTTGTTATGTTTTAGCATGAGTATTCAAATTTGAGTTCAAGGCCTAACATTGTTTATGAACTTAGATTGTTCAGGAAGCGAACTTGTTTAAAATTTGATGGAATTTTGCATTAAAATATAATCATATCCAGGGAATTCCAGAGCAGTCTATTACGTCATAGGTCAAGTGACATTTGTGTACAAAGAAATTGGGTAAACATTTATAAATTCCTGTTTTACGATCAGTCTGTGGAATCTGTGTTCAGATATAATTTGACAGTACTTTTATATTTAAATTACTCATTGGAATTACAAAGTGCTCATTCACGTTTTGGACTGAAACAGTCATTTGGAATTATCGAGGACTCATTCAAAGACTTTCTGTATTATATTATTGTGATACATCAAGACATTCAATACTACTGAAGTTCATTCGAAATATTCTCAACTTTTGACAGGTCATTTAGGTTTTTTGAGATTTAATTCAAAATACTGTTAGTTCCTCCTAAAGTTTAACTTTGTATCTTTAAGAAATAAATTATTTGTTGAACTGTATTGAGATTGTTGCTTTCATGTTCTTTCTATTGCATAATTTAAGACCACTGAGTGGTAAATGAAACTGGTGGGAGGGGCTTGTCCGCGATACGAATTTCTTTAAAATATTGCAGTGATATTAAAATTGTCCTTAAAATTTGACATTTTCGGAATTTTCATTCTCCTTGGTAAAATATTTTAATTTCACACTTTCAGAAATCATTAGTAAAACCAGCAAACATTCACAACGTCGTCTAATTTTCTGAACTTTGTTTCAAGTCCTACCCAGGAATGGTTAGAGTCTTTGAAAAAGGACGAGTTACATTAACCAGGAATGGTTAGAGTCTTTGAAAAAGGACGAGTTACATGAGCTTGCCAGACATTATGATACTGCCTTGGAACAGTAAGTCTGTCAGTGGTTTTCATAGAAAGTTAAAGCATTTACAGTTTAAAAAAAAAAAACAATTACAGTCATTGTCTTTTGAACCAAGTTTTAGGAGCTGGTGGAGTAATGACTTTCAAGAAATAAAAATGCTGTGAATCATCCAGCGTGCTATTTTTCTGAAAGATGACACAAGTACCAGCGAAATTATTCCACAATCGAAGCAATGTTTGGCATTGATATTGGTTTTGCAAACTTTTGAAATGTATATTCGTTCAGCCGTTTCTCTGATTATTGTTCTTAGTGATCACATCCCTTATTTTTAGTAACACAATGAAAAACAGAAGTAGTGAGTGGGGCTACCGTAGGGTCTATGGGGTATTAGTGTTAAATTTGGTTGTTTGTACTATAGGGTCAAACATTTTAGAGTCAGGTAGACTTTCTATGTTAAATTTGGTCGTTTGTACTATACGGTCAATGGGAATTTAACATGGGCTACTCTAGGGACAATGGGAATTGACGTCAGGGTACTGGACACTGGCAACAATGTTGCAAGTGGCTGACCTCAGTCGGGCGGAACAGTGTGGCAAAGGGCTGACCTGAATACGCGCTACTCTAGGGACAAATATAGACATAGACAAAGAGATGTGGTTAGAGAAAGGGTTAGAGACATACACAGACACATAGACATATTACACAAACATAGATTTATGAACACAAATCTATCACACAAAAAGCGACTAAAAAAATTGTTAGGCAAGAGAGAATAGATATCTTTTCGAGCCAATGGAGTGGCCCTGAAAAGTGCCTTTGGTTTCTTTTGCTAACACCATTCAGTTAACATAGATCTTCTCTTCCTCAAACTTCGTCTGACCTCTGGGCCGTAGATTAAGACTCGCTTCAGACAGCCTTAAGGCTCTACATAGATTCTTCGTTTCCCAAGGGCTGTATCAGTCATCTGGGTAATTGCCCATGATGATCTGACATACATGGGATAGTCCGGGTTGAACAGCATCGACGATAGGACGGTAGGCGATTCTACGTTAGTCCACATCTTGTGACGAGAACAGGTGAATGGAATGAGGTGAACCGCGGTTATTTATAGTGGAAGAGCGGATCGAAACGGATTGAGTTCTTTCGCCAATCCTAACAAGCGTTACGAAATTCAGTCATAGTGTGGAGTCTGTCGTCCAATCCGAAGAGATCTGCCTGTGACGTCACATTCCCGATATAGGTGCGCTAGCGTCTGTGCGCAGTAAATCAGTGCGACAGAGTTAGAACATGGCGGAAACTACGAAGACTATGAATTGGGGTGTACCGGCCGTGGAGATGAGAAGTGATGGCATAAAAGCGGCTACCAAAGCAAACACGGTCCTACTTAATGCAGAAAACGATTTTAATTGGGATTTAGTGGATTTTCTCTCTTCTTCACAAGAATTTGTTCCGGTACCAGCACCTTCACCACCTTTTCCTTCCTCTCCGTACGTGGAGGATTTTAAACAGAGACAGAAAGAAGAAATGGAGAAATGTTTGCAACAGCAGAGAGAAGCAGAACAAGCCAGCAAGAAAAAGAAGAAGAAGAAGCAAGAACAAAACGACAGGATGAAGAAAAAGCAGAGAAAGTCAAACGGTGACAGAACTCTTAGACATTTGGGCAGAGTTAAGGAGTCTTAAAGAAATGTATCAGACTTCTTTAATACGACCCAAAGGAAAAAGACCTTCCCGAAACAAACATGCCAAGCCCGTCCACACACCTACTACGCCTAAGATACACACAAATTAGTGATCTCTACCAAATCATCGACAGTAGCAGGCCCAGAAGAAGGCCTTGGCCGTAGCAAAGTGATAAGGCAGTTAAAGCTCATTACCTCCCGTTCCTGAGTTTGTGTTTTAAAAAATAAAAAAACACCCAACTTCCTTTTCAGGGCCATCCATCTCTCTCCAAAACAGACTAGTCAATGTTTGCCAAAATCAATTAAAACTCAAAATCTCTTTGTCTTTTCACTCTTTCCTTTTTTGAATTTCTTCATTGTCACAGACTTTTCGTCTTCTTCCTCGCTCTCGTCTCGTCTTCTTTTCTTCTTTTTCTGGATGTGTCTGAGTTCTTCATTTTTGGAGGGTACCTCTTCTTCCTGTTCGGAACCCCTCTCTTTCTCCTGCTTCTATTGTTTCTTAGGGCAGTCTGAAGACCAATGTCCTTCTCTTGACAATGATAACAGGTATCTTGACTTTTGTCTCTTTTGACGCTTGTCTTGCTTTGACTTTGTGGACCTTCTGAAGACCAATGCCCTTTCTTCTGACAGATATAGCAAGTATCTTGACTTTTATCTCGAAAGGTGGAGGAGTAGTCCGTCGGATTCTCTGAAGAAAACCTATGTATGACACCTCGCAAAGCTCTGATGAGAAGTTCTATCTATGTTGGTTCTTCCATCTTTCTGGTATGTTTGAGAGTGAAATGAATATTTGGAGGGATGACACTAACCCTTTATATAGGGAAGACACTGGTCTGACAATTATATAAAGGGGACAGTGGCGTTTAAAATGTAGTCATTTGACGTTTTGCACTTAAGATGAAACGATCACATCATTTCGTGAAGAAAGGACAAGAAAGTAAGAGGCAGAAACGTGACCTATCGCTTTGCACAGTAGCTGAATTCTTCGCTCAAATTCATGCCAGCGATTTTGAAGATGACATGAGTGAGCCAGAACCCAGGCCCAGCGAGTCTACACCAAAGCAAAGGCAACCACCATTAAACCCTGAAATGTACTACCACATTCGAGAGACTGATAAATGCTCCTCTAGAAAATTTAGAATCACGACCTACACGTACACGGTGAAGTTTAAAGATTTCAAATCCGACGTACCGCTGGAGATAGCAGAGGGGTTCGTCACCGATGTGTGGGATTCTTTGTTAACCACACTGAAACAGCAATGTGAAGCCAAAGAAGACGATCATTTCAGACTTTTCCTTCATCTCCCGTTTGGATCGAGTTTAGCAGCCCATCAGAAGTGACACCTTCTAAAGTCATCGACAAGATTCAACACGTGCAACAATCCAACGACAAGTTACACATCACAGACGGAAAAGCGACACTGTTCATGACACACGTTTCTCTTCCCAAAGGGACCGAACGCAGAATGGTGCTATTGGTGGAGGACCTTCGCAGCACCAAAACGAGCCTCGTCCGAATTAACAAACCTCAAGACA
Organism: Megalonaias nervosa; assembly: GCA_016617855.1. NCBI lineage: Eukaryota > Metazoa > Mollusca > Bivalvia > Unionida > Unionidae > Megalonaias > Megalonaias nervosa. The sequence goes on from JAECUM010009895.1 coordinate 22,157, forward strand.
AATATGTTTAGCCCGTGCCATCATGGTGGGACGAACGTATGCTGACAAGAACGACACGGCAGAATGGAAAAAACCTGGTAAACTATTCGAACATCGAACCGAGCCAAACAACGAAGAGAAGCAGAACTCCTGTTACAGCAAGCGGGGATATCTAAAGACACACCCTGTGGCATTCATGAAAAGCAAAAATTGCAAAACATCTTGGCTCCACGCTACACATTGAAAGTACACCCTCAAGAAGTGCGTGGACCTCTGTTGTTTCAAGTCAAAAATTTCAAAGACGGAAAATACATTCACGTCTATCATCACGATGAACATTTCGATACCATTACCAGTATCACCTCATTCCTGTCATACAGTTATTATTGTGAGAAATGTGACTATGGCTATGACAATCGAGGGCAACACAAGCATTGTGGATCGAAATGTGAGGGATGTTTGGCCTCTAAATTTTGTCTTCACGAAGGGCAAGAACGAGTGCATTACCCTGTTGTCAGCGCAATTTTGACAGCCCTACCTGTTACCAACAACATCTGAAGACGCAAGATTCACAACAGAAAAGTTCTTGCAAACTCCTGCGATTGTGCCCTACTTGTGGACAAGGCATACGTACCAATAATACCAAGGCGCACGTATGTTCAGCAAAGAAACGATGTCACATTTGTCACCAAATCGTGGTCTTCGAACAGGGATGCTACATTTAAAAATACCATTCCAAACATGAAGAGGAAGATGACCAGGAGAAAAGCAATTTCATCTTTCTCGATTTCGAATGCATGCAAGAGACTGGCATTCACATTCCTAATTTCAGCGTGGCTCACCGAGCGTGCGAAAAGTGCATCCAAGAGCCTATCTTTAGTCATAGCCCTCACTGCAGCAAGATTCCTGGAGGACGTGAAAAAATCTTTTGAGGACCAAAAACACGCTGACCCATTTCCCCCAATGGATCTTAGACCCTATCGACAAGATGTGGAGTAAAGAGGACATCGAACATTATGGAGATTGTCATCGTTATGCCACAGTGATGACTCACAATTTCTCGGGATACGATGGGCAGTTTCTTCTCAAATACTATACGGAATAAAGTACCGAATGTCCTTGAACGGAGCCAAAATCATTTCCATGCAAGTGGGACAAGTGCAGTTATAAGATTTGATGAGTTACTTGGCCATGCCTTTGAGTCGAATGCCTAAAACGTTTGGAATGACATAAATGGTCAAAGGCTATTGTCCACACTTTTTCAATATCGAAGCCAATCAACACGACGTTCTGCCCAATTTGTCTGACGCTCACTACTACGGCCCTGACAACATGCACACCGAACAACGTGAAGCTTTCCACGCTTGGTACCACACTCACGCCGCGGACCCGTTCGACTTTCAGGAAGAGATGTTAAAGTATTGTCGTTCCGACGTGGAAATTTTACGGTGTTGCTGTGGAAAATTTCGAGAACTGTTCATGGAACACGGAGGGATCGATACTTTGAAAGAAGCCTGCACCATCTCCAAAGCGTGTTCCTTAGCGTACCGCCAACGATTTATGCACGAAAACACCCTATGTGTCATAAATCCTCAAACGACCAATTTTGTCAAACGTCAATACTCGGTCAAAGCCCTACGCTGGTTCCATTACTTTTGCGACAAGGAAGACCAATGGATCCCACACGTTCGCAACGGAGGAGGCGAAAAGACCATCGGAAAGTATTTGGTGGATGGCTGGGACTTAGAAAACCCCAAGATAGTGTACGAGTTTAACGGTAGCTTATTTCACGGATGTCCGATCTGCTACCTTCATTGTGGCACTAAAAAATCAGTTTTTACAACGTACCAGGGAAGACTTGTACCAGGCTACTTGTCAGCGGCGCTTAAGGTTAGAACAGCAATGATACCAAGTGGAGGAAATGTGGGAACACGAGTACGATCACTGTTTGAAAACCGATCCGGAGTTTAAACGCATCGTGGAAAGTTACAAGTTGGTGGACCCACTGAACCCGCGGGTTAGTTTGTATGGAGCACGGAAGAATGCCACCTGTTTGCTATACGAAGCCGACGAGGAGAAAGGAGAAGAAATCAAATACTTGGACGTGTGTTCGCTGTATCCTTACGTGTGCAAATACTGTCACTTTCCAGCAGGGCACCGGTAATTTCTGACCGAACACATCGACCTAGACAACATTCGACAATACGAAGGACTGATTCAATGCAAAGTCTTGCCCCCCACGGACTTGTACCATCCCGTTTTACCTCACCATTGCCAAGGAAAACTGATGTTTCCTTTCTGTCGTACTTGTGCCGAAACGTGCAACCAAGACCAACCTTTTGATCATACAAAGGAAGAACTCGCCTTCACGGGAACGTGAGTCAGCGTGGAATTGTTAAAAGCTCTGAACCTGGGATACCAATTGTTAGAAGTGTACGAAATTTGCCACTTTCCCAAGACACACAAATACCACAAGGGTGATCAAACTCAGAAAGGTATTTTTGCAGACTACGTGGATGCCTTTTTAAACTGAAACAAGAAGCCAGTGGCTATCCTTCTTGGTGCCACACTCCCAAAGACCAAAAGAAATTCAAAGAGAAATACTTGAAGCAGGAAGGCATCACTTTAGACCACGTGGAGAAAAACGAAGGAAGGCGATCGTTTGACAAAGTGATGTTAAATTGCTTGTGGGGCAAAATGGCACAACGACCGTGTTTACCCAAGATGGATTATTTGACAGAACCTTCCCGCTACTTCCCGATGATTCACGACAAAACCAAATATATGAAACACGTGGACGTCGTTCGGGAGGACTTGATCCTGGTCAATTACGAAGAAGAACTGGACTTTGGAGAAGATGTCAAATTTGGAAATGTCATCATTGCGGCTTACGTGACAGCCCATGCTCCCTTAAAATTGTACGAAGCTTTAGGACTGTTAGGAGATCGTGTGTTGTATTTTGACACGGACAGTTGCATCTACATCGATCGCCTGGGTCAACGTCACACTGTCATCCAAGGAGACCGTTTAGGAGCCTGGACGAACGAGCACCCCAATGACAAGATTCTAAGATTTGTTAGTGGCGGCCCCAAAAATTAATGTTACAAGGAGAAATGCACGCGGAGTGTTAAGTGAAGGGATTGACTCTCAGTTATCGCACCAGTCAAGTGGTGAACTTTGGGGTATTGAAAGAAGCCTTGCAGTCTGGAGATGATCGAGATTTTAAAGTGACTACCTGCCAACCTCACAAGACTGTTCGTTAAGCCACACACCAAATCGTCAGTCGACCTTTGGAAAAAGTGTTTCAAATCGTGTACCCGAAGGGAGTGCGACTTCCCAACCACTTCACTTTACCGTACGGACACCACTGGTATACAAAATGGTTCCAATACGATAGCCACCAATAACAAGGATGACTTCAACGCAGCAAGAATCGAGTGAGAGACCAACTGAGAACGCCAAGTTCAAACCATACCATTTTCCTGTTTTCTTGCCTGACTATTGTGACTGTGCCAGTCGATTGGAAACGTTTCAAAAATGGCCCACGGATAGGGAAGGATTACCTACTTTGAATGTTTTACCTAGAACAGGATTTGTCTACTTGGGACCTGAGACTGGATTGTGATACGAAGTACAGTGTTTCAGTTGTGTCTGAGGTTGCATATGGATCGATGTATCTATAAAGATTCAGCTATTCTGGAACATACTCGATGGTATGTTCTTACCTTTCTATGGCCTTTCCAAATATTGCACTACGATACAGATATGCCGGTACCTTAGACAACGTAGTACCGTTGTCCAGGAAAAGAAAAAGGAAGACTTCCAAAACTAGGCATAAAAAGGAATGATGTACAAGCTGGAAGCTTCATTACGACTAGTATAAAAAGTGAAAACGTCCAAGACCGATAGTTCATTGTGACTACCAACACCAACAGAGAAAGATGAATACTTTTGAACAGACCACAACATTCAAGTTCGGTGATTCTCAAGTGGAGCGCGATGCTGTACCTTGCGATGACAGCGATGCCGTACGCTGTGACCTCAGTGATTCATACCACATCGTGGGAACTTTGCTATGACTACTAATACTACTTCAATACCACATCATGGGAGCTTTGCTGTGACTACTACTACCATACCTACCATGGAAAGTGGTACTGTGCGTGTCAAACCTGACAGATCCGAACCGATGCCACTCGTCATCGTACACCTTATTACTTTACTGGTTTTCATGGTCTACGTCACCAACCACATGAAACCATGCAGCTACCACCCAACGGATGTCATCCAACCCTGAGCAAACTACTGCGGATTTCACCATAATATCATCGAAATGAACCTGTGAAAGAAGAATATTCTGTCCCTGTACGTTTGCTTGAATACTGCGACCTTGAAAGTCGATTCCAAACCATCCGAGGCAAATGGCCTAAATATCTGGGAGGACCTTCCCCCGAAGAATTAGCCAGAACCGCATTTATCTAATTGGGCGAAGGGGATAAACTTAGGTGCTTCAGCTGCTATGTGTCACTTCACCAGTGGGAGCAGAAAGATTCCGCTTACCTGGAACATGCTCGATGGTCTCCACGCTGTCACTACCTACCTTTAGTGGGACTTCAGAAATCTCTGGATGGATACTTTACAAGAGATCATTGGTGATTTGCCTGTGGAGTTGAGAGACCGCATTTACGGAGAATTGGCCAGAATACAAGTGAAACGCAAACGTAAAATCATTTCTCCATTTTTAAAGTATGCTCTTTACCAAAGTAAACGAAGATTGATTATGGGAAGACACTACTTCAGTCACAAATATAAACGAGGCTATTGGCCACGACCCAGCGATTCCTGATTCTTGGAGGAGACTAGTTTTATTACTTCCAACAAATGAGGGTATAAAATCTAGCTACCATGTCACGACCTTTATCAGTTGTGATACAACAGATTCCGTGGAAGGAAATCAATGACAGTATTCAGACTTTGGAGGATTATGAACACTTATTACGAGAATTGTGTCCATTGAATTGGGGTCGCCGTGTGGTGTGTGTCTTAGTGACTTGCTTTCTGAGATTTCGTTTAATAGCCGATTCTTCGTGGACTCTTTACGAACAGTACCTACCACCAAAAACAAACATGAAAGTGGTCCCTTTAAATGTACACGAGAGACTCATTCTGTTAAAAGCCTTGAACTCTCATCTCGATACTTCTCTACCTCTGCGGGAAAAAAAGATTCGTCAACGTTTACGTACTCAAGATGTTTACGACGATGTGTGTGTAACTCTCACTGGAAATATGTACGTGACTGAAAAAGTGGGGGATTCGAGGCTTCAATAAAAGAAGTGGCCAACTACGCCCAATATTTGTGATCATAAATTCAAATGCTCAGTGAAAAGGTAACTTTTAAACCTGTGTTAGTCACAGTGCCAGAAGAAGCCGACACCGAGGAAAACCACTACCTTCAGAACAGGAACGTCATCGACATCCCCGAAAGGTCATTCCGGGAGGACCCATGTGTGACTGTTCATCGACATCCCCGAAAGATCATTCCGGGAGGACCTCTGTGTGACTATGCAGAGACTCTAAGAACATTTCAAACGATCCCTACGATACCACACCTTGGTCAATAAAAATATTGTATAGTGACTTGTCTATACTCCACTTCGATCGTTTTGATGTGTATTTTATCGATGTACTTAACCATTTGGCTTTTATGTATTTTTGTCTTTCATGTTGTTCCATTTTAAACATGCGTTGAACTAAACGTGTCCTGAAAAAAGTATAAAAGCTCTTGTCTTGTCGTCTTCGTGTCAGAAATGACTTTCCCTGCACCATCGCTACCTCTGCTGACTCTGCCCTTTCTTCCTCCACTTTCAAAGTCATCGACGAAAACTTTGATTGTGCCAGTTGGGAGGCCTTGTATCTTCGTCATCCCTTTAACATGTTAACTGCTGGACCGAGTGGTTCAGGCAAAAAATTTGTCAAACGTTTAATCAAACATAAACATTATTGGATCGATTGTCCAACTCAACATATCGTGTGGTGTTACAAAGAGTGGCAATCGGCGTACAGTTTCCTGCGAGAAAGTCAAGGCGATTCCATTGTGTTTGTGGAAGGCATTCCTGGCGAAGACTTCGGGATCGTGTCTGACCCAAGTCAAACACATCTGGTCATCTTCGACGTCATGTTAGGAGAAGACGAAGAAGAAATTAAACTGTCGTTTACGCTCAAAGGGCATCATCGTAATGCCAGTGTCATTTACATCACCCAAAATTTGCTTCAACAAAGTAAAGCCCATCGCACCATCAGTCTCAATACTCATTACGTGGTCTTGTTTAAATACCCTAGAGATCAATCGCAAGTGCAAGTGTAAGCCAAACAGTTAGGAACGCCTTGGCTGACACATGCGTACAGCAATGCCACTCCTCACGCCTGTGTACTCGTGGATTTAAAACCCACCACCCCCGATTATTTGCGATTTCGTACCCATCTTTTTGACCATTGGTGCCAAGACTAAGGGCCTGTCGTGTACATGTCCCCGTCGACTTAACAACAACAAAAAAGTCTATTAAAACCTCGGACACTTTTGGTCTGTCTCACACATCGTCAACATGACGTGCCTTCAGCCTCATCTTCCCGTCAACTTGATTCGTGCCTTGTAGAAGCCAGTCCCAAAAAAGTCTTACGATGGTTTACGGTGACAGCACGTCCATTACTGCAAAGCATGATTCACATTCCACATCAAACCAAACGCTTTTTGAGAGAAACAAAGTAGCCTTGACGCAAATGGGAGATCCCCGCATCGACACTCAAACCAGAAAGGAAATCATTTTGAAACCTGGAGGTAGCGGTTCTCTAGGAGGTGTCATTATTCACTCTCTCTTAAAACGTGATCCCAATGCCCACACAGTCCTCCCAAAAAAAAAGAGCAGCGGTGTTAAGACCAGGTCACAGCCAGACAAAAAGAAAAGTCCCGAGAAAAAGAAAAAAGAAAAGCCCCCAGAAAAGACTTTAGGAAACAGCTTCTACCCGCAAGAGAGGCACTGCAGCTAGGGTGCAACATTACATCCCCAAGCCACGACCTGCGGTGACGATGACCGCGTCTCTAGTAGCCTCAGGTTCTTCCTCTTCTCCTTTGCTGGTCATGCCAACCAAACCCGATTTGACACGCATCTCTCCTAATTTGATGAAAATATGGAAGCTTGTGTCTCCAGGAACTTCTCCAGCGGCGATACAGTCCACCTCTTTAGCTGCAGTGGCAGCTGCTCACAAAGTACCTGCCCCCAAAATCAAAGTCCAAAAGAGATCGGGCATTTTACAGAATTTACTGGATTTATCCAAGCAAGAACTGTCCCGATTTAGTCCTTTGCAGACCCCTTCACGACGTGTGGTGCCTGCCAAGAAAATGATACGACGTAAAGATAGTCAGTGACGACGCATTCCATTATAAAAAAAAAGACCTGGGCAAACGATGAGGATCACTGTTTTTGTCCTCCTGAACGCCCAAAGGTGTCCCCTCAAAGAAGTGTACACCATCACCATCGCCGTTTTCCTGTCCAAAAAGGAAAAGGAAAAGGACAGTCTCATCATACGAAGAAACGATTAGCCAAACATCGACGTCTACCCCAGAAAAGACACAGTCGTCCAAAGAAAAAGAGGAGCAGCCAAAGGGGAGGATTGTTTGGCGATATAGAAAAAGAGTCGTCACATAGTCAATGAGTTCGCCAAAAAGACTGGTTACAAACCCTTCGACCTACTCCAAAAATAGGATAAAAGGGCGTGTGCCAGGTCATCGACCTCAGTGTATTTATTATGTGTACCTGGGAACAAACAAAGATATCACCCTACCAGAAGCCATCACTCTTCTACCCCCAAAGGAAAGAAAAGGAAAGGACTGTCTCCTCGTTTAGCGAAACATTGGGAACCTGTTGTCCGTCCTGTCCAAAGCCCCTCCACCCATGCGAAAACAACTCATTCAAACCGCCTACAAAGACGTCATCGATACCGTGTGCGAATGTTGTCTAAATGTCTTGAATGGAGCGATACCTTTGCCTCAACATCAGAAATAATGCTTAGCCAAGCATCGACACGTTCTTCGCCAAATGGTCCAAACGCAAATACCCATTCGTCAAAAGAAATTGATGTTGGAACAACGCGTTGGATTTGTGCACCTGTTGTTAGCACCCATACTAAAAGCCACATGGGCACCACTGATTACAGCACTCGTGGGATCTGCTGCTTCAAAAGGGATAGGTCAAAAATAAAAGGGATGAAGAAATAAAAGGGGTCTCTGGGGTGAAAAGATCTCAGACGTGACCTTTGGAATCTGATGGAAGGACTAAAACTGACTTTAGTGCCTTAGAAACGATAGATGGAATTCCATCGATGGCAAAAACAACGGACCCCGCGTTTACATCCCAATCCTCATTTGACCGAGATGTCCTACGTACAGAACGAATTGCAATCGTTGACGGACCGCAGCGATTTGTCAGAAACGGAAACATCGCAACGATACGGTCAAGTGTTGCAACGACTTCAACACTTTCACCAGAAAGCTTTAGACGAAATAGCCCGACTGACTCTGAAAGATTTTAAGACCCTGAAGAAAAGTCCATCACCACCACCACCAGTGACCAAGACAAAAAAAGGAGAAGAAGTGTTTCAAACTCCACCTGAAAAAATACACCTTACACAAACCCATTCGACGAAACCTTTCCAGAAATTGCACATCGATCATCAATGGCAATCAATTTAGCCGATGTCTCTCATTTGGCCACCTGCAATCGTGGCTACAAATATTTGTTTCGTGTAATTGACGTCTTTTCCAAATTTGCCTGGATCGTGCTATTGACCTCCAAATCGAGCACTGAGTTAACAACGAGCCCTAAAATTGGTGTTGAAACAAGGTGGCCGTCACCCTCTTCGATGGCAAACCGACAAAGGCACTGAATTTCTGAACCAAGCTTTCCAAAAACAATTGAAGAAATGAGACATTCATTTTTTCACCACCGAGAATCCAAGAAACCAAAGCCAGTATAGTGGAACATTTTCAACGCACCTTGAAAGAACGCATGTGGAAATATTTTACTCATCAACACACTCTCAAGTACATCGACGCATTACCGTACCTGGTCAGATCGTACAACCAATCTTACCATCGGAGTATCGGACGCGACCTCTAAGAAGTGACTCCCGACAACAATGTGACCGTCTTTGAGCGCCTGTTTGGTACGTCCCCGACTGTGATTGTCCCAAAGAAAGGTAAAGTATTGACGACGGGAGATTGGGTGCGCATTGGCAAAACCAAACGCACTTTCCACAAAGTTCACTTACCCAACTGGACCTCAGAATTGTTTCCTGTCACTGGACGAGTGCGTGGCCGTCATCCTCCCGTCTATAAATTGGAAGACATGAACGGGTAGGTGTTAAAAGGAACGTTCTACTTGCCCGAGTTACAACGCGTGACAAAAATAGAAGACGAAGTGTACGATATCGAAAGCATTCTCGATCGAAGAACCCGTAAAGTGAATAAACGTCGACTCAAAGGAGACAAAGTACATTGGAAAGGATATCCGCCGAGCTTTGACTCTTGGGTCGACGCTTCGCAAGTCATAGACAATAAAGAAGAAATGATCATCATGCCCTTCAACACAGCCTCACCCACCACAGGGACCACTCCTTCACCTAGTTCTTCTCTGTAAGATTTACAAAAGCAACCCTTGTGGGTGTGGTGTCGAGAACGTGTGCCTAAAACGCGAATCGTCTTTTTCTGCCAGATCATTGTGGTGTATTGTGTCATCGGTGCTGCCATGGCCAATTTGAGTTTTCAACAAGGAGACAAACAGTTGTGGACCATATTACTGAGCAGTTGTATCGGTTACCTTCTCCCCAATCCTTCCCTGAAATACTCTAACGGTAACAACGGGAGTCTTGCGCCCAACGTCAATCACCCTCCCAACAGTCACAATAACAACAACAACAATCCTCTTTTAGACACTCCTCTGACCTCCAATGACCTCTCGGACAGCAGAATTCTGGAATTATGATTAACCAATTTTACTTAACTTTACCCAGTGACAGTTCCAGGATGTGTTTCACCACAATACTTTGTGCTGTTTCACGGCCAAATTACCCAAGGCCATCCAAATGGATTACGAAGCCCATTGGGAAGTGGCTTTGGACGAAATGATTCACCCTACAGAAATCAAAAACATCACTGAAAATCAAAACACTTTTGAGGTCGAACTTCTGTACGACCAAATGCAACAATACTTGAATGAAAACGAAAACGAAACTGTAGATTCCTCTATGAAAATACCAGTGTCCCGCGATACTCCACAGTACATCTATATGTTGAAAATTCCTGCAGGATATTATTTTAGCGGTCAACATCTGGTGGACACGATTGCCGCCAAATTCAATGCGTTGTTTGGCAAAGCCTTGGACAAAACGAAACGAAGACTCACGATCGAGTACCGTAAAGTGGCCCATAACCTGCTGATTAAATTTTCGGATGCCGAAACGTTGTCCATTACATTTTGTCCTGAATTGTTTAACATTTTGGGAGGAGACCTCTAGATGGTCATGGGTAATAACATGCTTTCCATCGCCAACAACTTGACTTTTGCGACGTTTTTTCGATCTCCGGTAGAACTGAACCAAGAATTAAATTTGATCTTTGTGTACTCTGATGTGGTGGAGTACAACGCAGTGGGATACACATCCGTTCCGTTACTGTGAGTCATTTTGTTCAAAGTGGATTCTGCCACGACCAATGACGAGGAAGGTGGAAACACCTATTACGTTCACCACGAATTTGTACATCCTCACTATTTGCTCGTCAGTAAGTCGTATTTCGATAGTGTCAACATTGGTATAAAAAGGAGATATGGGACAAAATATTCCATTATGCAAAGGGAAAGTTACGGTGAAACTCCATTTTCGAAACCGATTCTCTAACGATTTGTAAGTCATATATCCTGTGTACCGAGGAGTCGTTCGACAGCAAGTACTTTCCCCACGACGCCTGTGTGGAGTATTTTGATTCGTTTGCATTACCGCCTTTGGAAGACGACATCATTGACTTTATGAGGAGAAATGCCCAGACGACTCGCTTCAATAATGTGAAATTACAAGGTACAGATTCCATGGCGTGTGGACAATATTGTGTGTATTTTCTTCATCAACGCAGTCTTGGATATCACTTAGAACATTTAGTGACTTATTTTCATCGTAAGTCTAGAAACGATAAAAAAATAGATCGATGGTTTTGTGACCATTATGGATATCTCTTGTCTTTAGTTAGGTAACGTAGTGTACATCAATGGCCAAATGACCTCCATTAGTGGAAGTCTAACTTGACTTCACAACGTTTTCAAAATTATCAAAAATATATTATCTGTTGATCGGAGGGTGAAAACTTAAATGTTTTAGTGATGTTTTTTCTTCTTATTTCTGTGCCCACTCAATTCACTCTCAAATTTTAGAATTTTCAGAAACAGTTACTGCTTTTATAAGCCCATTGGTCGGATATAACGTTGGCTAACATTCGTGCTTTAAGCAAATGATAATAAGTTTGCGATTAGTCAGCTTGATATATACTAGGTATACGGTAATTGGGATATATATATATATATATATATATATATATATATATATATATATATATATATATATATATATATATATATATATATATACTAGACAAGCTGGTTGCGTGTGCAGAAGTGCACACGATGCACACAGGCGCCGCCGCCGAATAATATGTGCTAACCCTTCTGAAAGGCGCCAAAACAAAGGTTTGGAAAGGCGCCAAACATTCATCGCACACACAAGAAAAACACCACGCACCGGGCCTGTATATATATATATATATATATATATATATATATATATATATATATATATATATATATATATAAAGCTTTGTGGAATTACATCTTGATAAGAAAAAAGACGACACGAGGCATTCTATCTTCTTTGTGTTTTTTCTTATTAATTGAAAGAAAGTGTGGATTTCATGTAAAAACAAAGGTCTTACAAATGAAACAAATGGTGGGGGGCAGGGCTAGTCTGTTTGATAGTCATCCAAATATTTCAGCTTTGCATTTACTTTAACAGTCATTTAACAACAGTTCATAGGAGACGTTTACTACAGTCTTGCAATTATTCGTAGTTTTGTTTAATATTCTTCAGATATCGTCTGGATTTATATAAGATGATCTAAACATTATGGTGGTATTAATTTGAGTAGAACATATCACAAAGTAATTTTGCAAGGTATTGTTGTTTTTAAATTCAGAATAAGGATGTTTTAAATTCATGATATCTTTCCTCAGTGTATCATAACCTAGAAATATGATAGAAATCTTACTGCCAACGTATCGTCATTTTCACTCAGTGATATCATTTCGTCAAGATAACATTGATATTGATGTTCCATGAAATCCATTTCAACACTCATTGGCTTCGAGATCCATTTCAACACTTATTGGCTTCGAATTCAGTTTCAGCACTTATTGGCTTCGAAATCCATTTCAGCACTTATTGGCTTCGAAATCCATTTCAACACGCACTGACTTCTCTACTTAAAAATTAAATCTATTTCAACACTCAATGGCTTCGAAATCAGTTTCAGCACTCATTGGCTTCGAAATCCATTTCAACACTTATTGATTTCGAAATCCATGTCAAGACTCATTGGATTCGAGTTCCATTTCAAAAATCATTTGTCTTCGCTTCTTGGAAATGAAATCCATTGCAATACTTAGTAGCTTCGAAATCCATTTCAACACTCATCCGCTTCGAAATCCATTTCAACACTCATCGGCTTCGAAATCCAATTCAACACTCATCGGCTTCAAAATCCATTATAACACTCATTGGCGTCAAATCCCATTCCAACACTCATTAGCTTCGAAATCAGCACTCATTCCTTCGCTACATAGAAATAAAATCCAGAGTAAAATCATCAGGCACGTTCTCTAATTGGTTTTACACACATTCCACATGATTGACGAACCACAATCAAATGTATACATTAACTTCAAATTTTGTATCATAGCCGGAGAAGGTGAAGCTACCAGCGTCACTTTCGTTTAACGAAGCTTCTCGAGCGTCGGCGTTTTTCTCCATGTGAGTACAGCAAATGTGAGTACAGCAAATGTGAGTACAGCAAATTTGAGTACAGCAAAGTTGGAATGGTAGATTGTCTTTCTTCGAACGTTAGGAATAATTAAATATTACAATGTTAACGTTCCTCCAGCACCACGAAAAAATACACATTTTAAATTCGTTTTAATTAATGGGTTGTGATTAAAACAGGTATATATATATATATATATATATATATATATATATATATATATATATATATATATATATATATATATATATATATATATATATATATATATATGAATGGGGCTCTTCCAATATAACAGTACAATAGCAAATCTGTACAGTAATTTCCACATACAGATATAGACACATCGCTTGATTAAGAAAATCAATGTTTTCATCTCCGTCAATGAAAACTTTAAAGCAAATTATGAACTGAATTTCTATTTAAAATTGGATAATTTTGGATCATCTGACTAGCGATTTAAAACTGAACCGAATTGCACTCCTATTTCCTACTTAATGTTGCTGACATGACACTTCTTTATTACGTATCAAACTTCCTGAATTTTGTATTCAAATAGGTGAAGCATATTAAATACTGCAGAAACTGGGACTAAACATCTCCAAGGTTTCGGATGGACAAACAGCAACAGGGCACAATAACATCCACTATTAACAGGAAAATAATCATACCTTGATCTATTAAGCAATAAGTACCCTATTAGCTCTATTTTTCTTTCACAAAATCATAGTTCTTTACCAATTAGTGTGGTTATCACACGACTTAGACACCGAAAAAGATACGATAGCAGGAAGGTTTTGGAGTTTCATTACCCAAAACTATTTTAGTCTAACATCATCGGCAGCCATATTGATAGACTTCTGGTTTAATATAGGGTGAATGACAGTTGTAATATATTCTTCAATAAAATATATAAAAAAATATCAAAACGAAATTTTAAAAAAATATTACCAAATAAACACCAGCTGATGGAACAGAAACACGCTTTACGTCACAATTTTACAGAGTTTACTTCAGATTAATGTGCGCAACACTTAATTAATATAATGTGACCTACGGCGACGATTTTGTTGAATAATGACATTATTGTAAACTGATACAAAAATAAGATGTATTGCTTCCTGTACACCAAATATCAACAAGTAAAATAATAGATCGTGTTTCATTTTCAAAATTGGTTTTAAGGCAGAATTCAATGAGGTGAATTTACATTGTTTTGTTCTGTACGTTCAGTTTTGGATACATCTCGGCATATTAGAGCCATATGGGTAATTGCCCCTTTAGAAATACAGACCCAGATGTGCCAGCATACACTACCTCTGTTGCATGCAGTACTGTCCGTAGAATTTCTAACTGATCCTTATGACCACAGTGACCATTGCAAATAATATAGTCAGTTTCTAAAACAAGGGTATAAGCTGTTGCTTGAGTATTTATCAGGAATCTATTTCTATTTATTTTTCCCCAGGTTACTAGAAAGTCGTTCTTTAATGGACTTTATTTTTCTTTCAATTTCAGATATTTGGCCTGATCTCCATCATTTTTGTCTTTCTCTCCATCATCTCATTTTTGGCGGGAACTCACGAAACCTTTAATTACTTCATCAAAGTTCCGGTCAACAAAAATGGATCTTCTCTGGCGCTAATGAATGAATCATATAGCACAACCAGCATCAAAACCCTAACAGTAAGCGACATAACCCCAACCTCTAGTACTGACTATTTAGAAGTAAAGGCAAAACACCCAGTCTTAGAGATTATTGATAACGTATGCCTAGTTTTCTTTACGATCGAGTACATAGCGCGCCTGCTTACTACACCCCGGAAGTTGAAATTTGTCATTTCCGTTATGAGTATCATCGACCTTCTAGCCTTATTACCAGATTACATAGAATTGATTGTTTATAATATCCGACCGGACGTACGTAACGACACAGTGGCTGTGAACTTCATACAGATTCTCAGAATAATTCGAATACTGAGAATCTTCCGTCTTATACGACATGTACCAGGTCTTTGGATTATGATCTATACCCTAAAAGCAAGCTTTGGTGAACTGGTTTTATTGACAGCCTTCATGATGGTTGGGATGCTAATTTTTGCATCTCTCATGTACTTTGTTGAGGACAGGACTGTATTTACTTCTATCCCGCGTGGCTTCTGGTGGGCTTTAATCACCATGACAACGGTTGGCTATGGCGACATGTATCCGGACACAGCTCTTGGTTATCTGATTGGGTCTTTTGCAGCCTTGTCGGGATTACTTATTTGTGGGTTCTCCGTGCCCATTTTGGTGAATAATTTCGTTATGTATTACACACATGTACAGATGGCCTTGCACGAGGAAAAGAGAGAAAAGAAAAAGAAAAAGATCGAGCAAAAGGAAGTTCGACTTGATGAAAGAACCCACAATTTTCACCTTTGAAACTTCTCATGACCGGAGAGAGTGACAATACTAAGGATAACAAAGATTTTGGAAATACATGTAATACAAATAGCGATTTCAGCGGTGGGAAAATTATATATATATATATATATACCATATATATATAACATATATATATATATATATATATATATATATATATATATATATGTTGATGTTTGATTCAAAGGCTGTATAATACATGATGCCTGAAAAATGCAATCCTAGGGTGAACGGAGACATCAATTGCAAACTAATACTGACGTGTTAACAAAACTTAACAGGATCATTATTAACGTCTGGAGAAAACATAATTTAATGTTGTAGGCAAATAAAGACTAGCAGACACTATGGCGAGTTCTCTCTGCAGTCCTCTGACGAGTTCTCTATGCAGTTCTAAAAATATCCTTAATAACAAACGAATTAACGTACAACCCAGAGCCTGCAATTTCAAGATCCAAATAAATCCTAAAATATTACTCGGATGGCAAAATTTTGGGGAAAAAAATGCATTTCGTGCGAAATATTATTAAACAGTGAATGGGCCGGAAAGCTACGTATATTTGGAATGTAGTGAATATGTAGTTAATTTTATGTCAAGGCTACATACCGTTAATTTCATATCAAGGCTACATACCGTTAATTTCATGTCAAGGCTACATACCGTTAATTTCATGTCAAGGCTACATACCGTTAATTTCATGTCAAGGCTACATACCGTTAATTTCATGTCAAGGCTACATACCGTTAATTTCATGTCAAGGCTACATACATTTTATTGCCCTAGACATGTTACGGTGTCAAGGTGAGGTGCCTTGGGAATGACAGATACCAAATCAAAGTGCTCATGAATTATGCTTAACAATTAAATATGCAATTTACACAATATGAAACTTCAACAGTGAGTATACATTGCTTGTATCTGTTTCACGCCTGTATGTTCTGAGAGAGAGAGAGAGAGAGAGAGAGAGAGAGAGAGAGAGAGAGATGGCATTATATATGGATTTTTATATTAATTAAGTTATCAAGCATGTAACTCACTATTGTTATACGTCATATCTTTGTAGATATAATTGTAATAAAGTATATTTTATACCAACGTAATTGGAATAATTAGCATGTTTATATACCTAAAATGACGAATTCTCATCATTCATTTCATACATTTCTACATATATGCAATTTAGCATCATTAAGTACATGTACCTTCCAAAATCATTTATACATACATATATAGTATGTTACGAAAACATTAATCCATGCATGCATACACGCACATATTTACATGCACATAAATACAAGCATTCAGAACCGCTCCG
>JAECUM010009896.1:0-102266 GCA_016617855.1 Megalonaias nervosa
AAAAAAAAAAAAAAAAATTGAAAAAGGTTTTACTTTAAACTTGTCTGAGTAAGTATTTGTCATCGACAAGATTTTAACAACAATACTGGTAACATATAAACTAAAAGATCTTGCAAACGAAAATGTCATAGGAAGTTTTTATGAGTACGAACTTCAACTAACAACACAAGATATATTTGTTATCGAACAAGTGATAAAGGAACGTGGTAATAAAGTTTGGTCAAATGCCGCGGTTACGGTGATAGTCTTAACAGTTGGATTCCAACTAGTGAAATCAAAGATCTTTGGCTAGATCTCTCGCGATCCGATAAGATCGCCGTAGATCTTTTCATATTTTAGAAGAACAGACTCGCATTTTATAGGTCTGCACAACGGTATCAGACGTTGTCTTCGATCTTCTGTTAAATCTGTCAACAAGTTTAAAATCTTTACAAAAATAAAACCAAATTTTATATCTTTTGGACGACCATAAACTTCTAGTTGTCCAATACACATAAACGGCTTGAGCATCTCCCAAAATATCTGATGCTCTCTGACAGTAAAATCAAATTTTTTATCTTTTTGGCAAGATGATATTTGGCACTATGTCCTGATTGCGCTGCAGAAATGTTGTGATTGTTATTTTGCCCACCGACTAACCCGTTAAAGTTTTTGATGCACACGTAGTGGTTTTTGTAGAACAGCAAGTTTATTGTTGTTTGTTTGGATCTTGCAGTATAGAACAGCAAGTTTATTGTTGTTTGTTTAGACATTTCTGTTTCAAGTGTCTCCATCGATGTAAGTCCCACCTGGTGTTAAATCGTCAACTAGAATATTGTTCTAGCGTACAACGAATATCTATGCCAGGTAAAGATGAAAACATATTGCAGTTCACGAATTACAAACACAAGATGAAAGTTCCGTTTATAATATACTTCAATTTCGAGTCGATTCTACTTCCAGTGCAAGGAGCAGAAAATAACCCTGATACATTCTCAACAAGAAAATTACAAGAACATGTTCCTTGTGGGGTTGCATACAAAATTATATGTGCTGTTGATAAAAGTTTATCAAAACCTGTTAAACTTTATCGTGGTTCCACTCCGGCTATGTGGTTGTTGAAAAATCTCATTAGCGAGGTTGATGCCATCATGATGTTGCCCGGTAGGACAATGAAAATGAAACCGCTTACTGCAAAACAAGAAACAGAATTTGCTTCGGCAAAAATATGTCATATTTGCGAGCAGGCGTTTAATACTCAAGATCGAGTAAAAGATCACTGTCATATTACAAGTAAGTATCGCTGCCCAGCTCAAGACAAATGCAATCTTAAATATACCGCACCAGATTTCGTTCCTGTTGTCGCACATAATTTCCGTGGATAAGATTCTCATGTTATCGTCGAAGCATTCGGTAACAAAGATATAATTAACCGCCTAAAATTCAATAACAACGATAAAATAAAATTCATTCCAAACAATACGGAAAAGTATGTCTGTGACATTAGGCAAGTTAAGATTTATTGATAGTCTCCAGTTTATGGCGGCATCGTTAGACGAACTCGTGAAAAGATGTGGAAAGTTTGATAATTTGACATCATTTCGGTGACAAAGCAAACTTACTTAAAATAAAAGGAAACTTTCAATATGAATATCTTGACGATTGGAGCAGATTTAGTGAAACAAGTTTACCTGACAGGGAAAGGTTTTATTCTAGATTAAATCTTGAAAGTGTCAGCGATGATGACTATGCTTACGCTCAGCAAATTTGGAATGATTTCGACTGTAAAATATTTGGAGATTATAATGACCTGTATCTGATCACAGATGTTTTGTTGCTCGCAGATATATTTGAAAATTTCAGAGATGTCAGCGCTGATAACTATAGACTTGACCCAGCATGGTATTACTCAGTACCGGGATTGTTATGGGACGCATTACTTAGGCACAGCAAAATACAATTGGAATTGCTGACAGATCCTGACATGTTTTGTTTCATAGAACGTGGAATCCGAGGAGGAATAAGCGTAATAAAAAAAAATATGCTAAAGCTAATAACAAGTACATGAGCAACTATGATAAGACACTGCCGTCGTTTTTCATAATTTATTTGTTCGCCAATAACCTCTACTGCTATGCAATGTCTGAGCCAATGCCGTTCGGCGGATTTCATTCGATAAGTCCAGAGCAGTTTTTCAAAGAAACGGATAAAACTGTACCTGATAATATTGGCTATTTTGTTGAAGTTGATCTTGACTATCCCATTGATCTTCATGACGCACATAACGATTATCCATTTTGTCCTGAGTCAATGCTGAGCGATTACAGTTTGTTATCAGAGCAACAATGTAATTACTAATCTAGTTCTAGCACTAGTGGTAAATCAGTTATTCAAAAACTAGTACGAAATTTTCTTGACAAACGGAGATATGTTTTACACTATAAAAATCCGAAAAAGGCACTTGATCATGGTCTGGAACAAAGAAAAGTTCATCGTGTTAAAGTTTAATCAATAGTGTTGGATGAAAGATTATATCGACTCTAATACCAGAGGAAGAGCAACTACAACAAAAGAATTTGAGAAAAATTTCTTCAAGCTCATGAACAATAGCGTCTTCGAAAAGACCATGGAAAATATCAGAAAGAGAGTCACTATTGAGATCGTCAATAATGCTGAACGTCGTAATAAACTTGCGCATCTGATAATTTTGTTAGTAGGAAAATTTTTAATGAAAATCTTGTCGCGATACATAAGAGAAAGACAAACTTAAAGTTGAATAAACCAGTTTATGTTGGTATGGCAGTGCTTGAGATATCAAAGATGTCAATGTACGACTTTCATTGCAATTTTGTTAAGGTTGAGTGACTTGATGCAGAGTTGCTAATTACAGATACTGACTCGTTGATGTACAAGATAGAATCTGATGATATTTATAAAGAATTTTATGAACACCGGGATCTGTTTGATCTTTCAGATTATCCAACAAATAGCGGATATCACTGCGGTGATAATAAAAAGGTAATAGGAAAGTTTAAAGATGAAGATTCTATGAAAATTATAACGGAATTTATTGGATTACGTATGTATTGCTTAAAATTATCAGACAATAAGGTTAAAAAACGAACTATGGGAATAAAAAGAAGTATAGTCGGTAAGGGGATTGGATTTGATAATTTTAAGTCGGCGTTAGACGGTTTTAGTGGTCATGTTGAAATGATGGCAATAATATCAAATTGCCACAAAACTAAGACGGATGTTATAATAAAATTTGGTCTTTGTAATTTTAATGATAAAAGATACTGTTCTGATGGCATTAATACATTTGTGTTTGGATATAAAATATCTGATAATGTTGATTTTAGCAAGGTGGATTTTTTATATTGGTTATTACATATGACGATTATACTTAACAACGAGAAGCATAGCACGTACTTCGAAAATAGAAACAAGATAAGTTCTCTCTGGTTTGTAATGATTATTCGGAATATTTTGATACACTTGCTTTGATCACAAAAGAGCTCATTAAAACTATTGACAAACTTTATAATCCAATACCGTAAAATAAATACACAAAACTACAGTAGATGATGAGCTAAAAAATGTTACGTTAATAAGACAATAGTTTCTCATAGAAGCTTTATAAAAATGTTAGAACCGGATTCTCTTATCAGCGGTAAAATAAATATGTACATGTTCTGTCATGATGATGAGAATTATATTATTGCAATCTCGAGAAACCTCCAGCAATTTTGTGTGAAATATCAGTAGTCTTATATAAGGGGGTGTTCTGGATCAAACTTTATAATATGTCTTGCTGATTATCTCTATTGTTATGTATATCTATGTTGTGTCTTTTGTCTTCATATTTCATATGATCTATAAATAGGTACTGACAAGTTTTAAAATGAATCATAATAATGAACCTGTGTAGAAGTTTGGAGTGATTTTCCATTTCGTTCTCATCAAGTTCGCATCAAATTTTCAGTCAGGTTCTGTTGCGACGTCGGTATTTTGTGACATCAGTAAGTAGGAGATATTGCGACAGGGATCGAGTAGGATAATATTAAGATGTTGAGCCGTAAGGGTGTATATAGGGACGATAGTTGATCAGTTAGTTCATTCTTATTTCCTATGTTCTTGTTTTAATATCAGTCTTTAGATATGTATAATGTTGTGATTACATTTAATTTGAGAGAAAACCATTTTTAGGCTTATTCATTGGAATTACAAAATGCTGTTTGATTCTAGACTAAAATATTATTCAGGGACTATTGTGAATTTATTCAAAGGAGTTCTGGACAATGCAGTTGTGATATATCAAGACTATTGTCACATCATCACATTCGAGGACCTTGAATTCATTCGGAACACTCGATTCTTTTGGACATGTATAGTACCTTTTAAGACTTTTGGATTTAATTCATAATACTGTAAGTTCCTGTTAAATTTTCATTTCATAACTTAGATAATTAAATTATTTGTTAAGTTTTACAAAACTTGTTGGCTTTGCTTCTTTCTGTTACTTAGTTTGAGACCATCAAGTCGTTCGGGTTATGAATGTCTGAAAACAATATTTGAGAGAAATTCGATTTGTTTTGAAAATTAAATTTATTTTGTTTCGGAAATTTGTTAGTCCTTGGTATCTAGAGTAAAGAGTTGTTTTGATTTTTTGTGTTTTTTTTAAATCCGACCCATGAAGGGTTAGAGTCTTTAAATAAAGACGATTTGTTGGCGCTTGCCAGCCACTATTCTATTTCGGAAGAAACATCTTTGTTAACACATTAAATAAAACATATTTTGATACAATATTTGGTGGAAAAAAATATTTTTGATACAAGTGATTTGGGTTTAATAAGTTAACATATATCTGGCTCTGAAATGAAAGCAAATGAACTGAAATTTAAAAAACATGGAAATACAACTTCAACTTGAAAAAGAAATGATGGAATTTAAGTTCAAAAAGATCAAATGCGGAGAGAGAGAGAGAGAGAGAGAGAGAGAGAGAGAGAGAGAGAGAGAGAGAGAGAGAGAGAGATGAAAAAGACACAAATGCAAAAATAGAATGATGAAAGACAAATAAAATTGCAATTGCATTAAGAACAAATGGAAATGCAGTTGAAATTACAGGAATTTGAATTGGCAAATAGAAGGCATTCCCCCCACGAAAGTTCAGGTTTTGATGTTGCCAAAAATATTAGTATTCCCCTATTTTAGGGAAAAAGAAGTACATCAATATTTTCCTCATTGTCAAAAAATTGCTGAGAATTTTAGATAGCCAAGAGAGCACTGGACTTTGTTACTACAGAATGTACTTATTGGAAAAGCTCGTGAAGTCTACACTTCACTGTCGGTATATGAAAGTGCTAATTATGATGTAGTCAAGGAATGTATGTTGAATGGTTTTGAGATAGTACCTGATGCATGTTCTAATTCAGGGAGTCGAGTGTGGGTTTGTTACTGTTCTTCTCCCTTGTGAAAATTTGTCCTCAAACTTTGTTTCAGGATCCATGATGGTCGGAGCGGTGACTTCTTTGCCCTTTGAGGGTGTTCATTTATTACTAGGCAATGACCTAGCTTGAGATTAGGTTGTGGTTAATCCACTTGTAACTGGCAAGCTTGTGAAGTTACTAGAGTATTACAAAAAGAACTCTTGAGAATTCCTTTGCTGACACATTTACCAGCCAGGCATTTGATGATGTAACTTTTGCTCCAGGTGTTGATTAATCAAAATGTATTTGTCACAGTTATCCTCTTGTTATTACTCATTCTCTCAATTCTAATCAAGGTAACTGAAAGCCAATCATTTTTCGTCAAACAGGAACAAGATCCTGAGATCTGTTTGTTTCAGAGGGCTATTAGCGAAGCTTAAGCCACACAGTACCAACTTGATATTTTGTGAAAAATTGGGCCCTTATGAGAAAATGGAGACCATCTGAGATAATTGCTGTTGACAAGTAGTAGGTGAGCTATCAGATTGTTGTTCCGAAGTCATATTGACAGGAAATTCTTAGTTTAAGCCATGAAACTCCTTTGGCTGATTATTTTAGAGTCATTAAGACTTATCACAAGATCTTGAATCATTTTTATTGGCCGAAAATTAAAATTGATGTTTCAAAATTCTGTAGATCTTGTCATACTTGTCAAATAGTGGGTTTAAGTCCTTTTGAACTAGTTTTAAGACATACTGTCCATGGATCATGAAACTTCTTTAAACTGAAGACTCAGAGATTAATCTTTATTATCGCTCTGATATTCAAATACAAGTTGCAAGAGGCTTGTGAAGTAGCAAAAACCAATATTCAATCTACTCAATCCAAAACGAAGTCAAGGTATGATAGAAATACAAAGGAATGGAGTTTTCAGCCTGGTAATAGAGTTTTGGCTCTCTTGCCCATACCTCAAAATCCACGTTAAGCTAAGTATTATGTTCCTTAAACAGTTATAAATAAAGTAAGTGCTTTATCAGAACATCAACATTCCTGAAAAGCTGAAACAGAAACAACTCTGCCATATAAATATTCTAAACGAGCATGTTGAAAGTGATAGCCCTATTAATCATTCAATCAATTTTGTTGTAACTGTTCCACACAGTGCAGATTCAAACAATGATGTGCAATAGTGAGTCTTCAGAATTTGGAAATATTAGAGAATCTGGACCAGAAATGTTCACATCTACAGCCAAAAGAGAAGAGTGCACTGATATAGCTGTTATGTGAATATGAGCACTTTGTTTCCAGATGTTCCAACCTGAGCAAAAAAAATTTACCATGATGTTGAAATTGTAGATTCTACACCTGTGAAACAGCATCCTTACAGGCTGAATCCTCTGAAGCAAGAATGTTTGAAAAAAGAAATTCAGCATTTGCTGGAGAATGATTTTATTGAAAAAAGTAAAAGTAATTGGAGTTAATCATGCATTAAACCAGATAATACTTTCCATGTGTGCACTAACAACAGGAAAGTGAACAGTGTCACCAAAACAGATTCATTTCCAATACCAAGAATTTATGACTGCATTGACAAAATTGGAAACGCAGACTATGTCACCAAGTTCAGCTTATTGAAAGTAATTCGTCACATTCCACTCACAGAAACAGCAAAAGAAATTTCTGAATTTTCAGCTCCACATGGGCTTCATCAGAATAAAGTGATGCCATTCAGTATGAAAAATTATCCATCAACATTCAGGCTTTTAATGAACATGAAAACCTCTGTAATAAATGGCTGTAATGGGTACATTGATGATGTAATTATATACAACACCTTTAAACCATTCAAAAATTCTTTGATTGACTGAGTCATGCACATTTGACAATTAATTTAAGTAAAGGTGAATTTTGTCATGCTTGCATTTTTAGGACATGTTGCAGGACATGGTCAAGTGAAACCTTTAGAAGTTAAGATTGAGGCCATCTCTGTATTCTCAGTGCATATCAGTAAAAAGCAGCTGATGTGTTGCATCTGCCCATCATTTTTTTATTTCATATAATGATAACAGCATGGATCAGAAACAGTTTTATCTTGATTTAATGCCATAAGATCACAATGTTCCTTTGAGGATTTTATATTAATGTTACCCTACAAGAGTTACGATCCATTTTGATTAATTTTGATCCTTACATGGTCAGTCAGTTTTAGCAAGTTTAGCAGAACAGTATATATTGGAATGCCACTTGATATATAAATTTCCTCATTTTCTGGCCTGTTACATCAATCATTCTGGTTGAAGTTATGGGCCCTGATAATCAAATTTCAATTCACCGTCTGTTTTCTTTGTAAACGTCGTAGCTCAGCAAGTGTTGAATACATATAGTCACTATTTTTTATGCAACATTTCACATGGATTAAAATGTGCTTTGTGTTGTTGTTTTTTTTAAAAACAAAATGAAGCAAAACTTTCTTATGCATACCACCAGGTACTTGTTGATTTTCTCATACAGGCTCCATCACGACTATAAAATTAGAGCATATAAATCATGCAATCTTTTTACTTTACATTTTCTCTTTCTTCTATTTTTTTCGAATATTAAGCATATTTTCTTTAGTTTTTTTTCTTTCTATTACTTCATCTTCGTTTTCACCTATATGTTTAATTCTTTCAGTCTAAGATTAATATTTCTGACTCCTCTGTAGGTAATAAGTTTGATCACGGCTGTTATAATAATAATAATAGTAACTATCATCATCATCATCACAATGACTGAAACAGTATATTAGTGAAAAGAGTACCTTAAATAAAAGTTTTTTAAGCAATGCCACCCAAACTTTGCACAAAATCTAATTAACTGGCTAACTGAGTAACATGTGAAATATGTCCAAACCATGCATTCTTTGCATTGGTCATACTTTCTTACATCTTACTATACCTGGCCATGTGTTCACCAATATGGACCCAGTTCCATAGACTTGATCTAGCCAAAATTTTTTAATCAGATTTATAAGGTGTATGAATTCTGTTCGATATAATTAGTTGCATAATGACTGGATGGGTTAATATCTGGAATCAGTATAATTTTAGTTGTGTAATGATCAGATCGGTTAATATCTGGAATCAGAATGATCTATACTCTTTTCCCTGCTTTGATTGATGCTTAAAATAAAACTACTCAGTTATATAACCAACACTGCCTTCTAGAGGTCCAACATTTTACCAATTTTGTTCTTACTGAACACCACAGGAAAACAATTATGGACAACCAGTCACTCTATAATTAGTGTCATTAACTCACCTGACTCTGCATCCGACGTATGTTGTGCATCCATCAACAATTTAAATTTCATCATGGAACGAAGTTCATTCAAGTTTGTATAAATGTTGCCAATCCCCCATTCAAAATGACTACCAATTTTACTAAAAATGGGAAAATCACTGTAATTTAATATAAAAAAAATGTTTTAAAACTGCTATATAGAATTTGACTAAATTTGATAGAAGGCGTCATGGCATAAAGATCATGCAAGTTTGTACAAATGTTGCCGATACCCCATTCAAAATGACTTTTGTAAAATTGTTGCTAATCGGCCTTAAAATATGGCTACCTTGATTAAAACTAGAAGAAAAACTAAAAGCGTCTTCTGCTCCGAAACCGCTGAACAGAATTGTACGCTCAAATCACTTTCCTTCACAGGTTCTCTCGCCACAAATGAAAGGTATTCATCATAATCTTCATTTCCAACCAAAAGGTTTATGTGAAACGCTTTCTCCAGTGGACTCCAGTTTCCACTTACTTGTTGTGAACCGAGACAACAGATGAGCTGCCAGCCTGACGAATTGGTATAGGTACAAATCATTGTGTCTGCTATGTGAAACACTGATGACACTGCCATCACATTCCATATTGATTTTGAAACTGCCTTGAATATTTTGTGATAGACTTTATAGAACAGTAGATTTGACACTTGTACTGTTGCAATACACTTATCAACACTCTGAATGTCAGTGCTGTATGTGTCAGAGTGTCTGCAGTACAAGTGTGCATTATCAATACTGGTCATAGGCTTTCCCAAAAAAGGCTTGTTATTTTCCCAGGTCAGAGATTTTGTCTGAAAAGAAACCATTATTTTGTTAACAGATTTACCATAACTATGATATTAAATTTTTAGACTCCAAAATCTAAATGTTTCTTTCTGACCCCAAGTACAAGCCAGCCAAAATGTTTGGTCTGGGAAATGACTCTTGAACAATGATTAATACGCAAATCCCATTTGATCTTTTGACCCCAAAATCAATAGGTCTCTTCCATACATTCGTACAAGCCCTCCACAAACTTTGGTCAAGATATGTGGTTAGAAATAAAGTTCTTATCCCAAAGCCACTTTTCTTCTTTTAGGCACAATTACCTTTACCTTCGCCTTTTAGAGCCCAAAATCAACAAGCTTCTTTCTAACCCATGGTGTAAACCATTAACAAACTTTGGTTAAAGTAAATGATGGGAAAGTGAAATTTTGCACACAACTATTTTTAATTTTTCAGCCACGATGATCTTTACCTTTGATTTTTTTTTTGCCCCAGAGTCAATAGGCTTATACCTTACCCATGTACAAGCCATGTATAAAGCCAAGTACAGGTCTGTGATGGAGAATAAAACATATTGTGTTGAAATCATTTTTCTGCTTTCAGGCACAGTGTCCTTGACCATTTCTTCCTTACCCCAAGTGCAAATCATCCACAAAGTTTGGTCCAGGTCTGTGATGTAGAACTAATACAATTGCATGGAATCCTTTTTTCTTCTTTCAGTAAGTGACCTTAACCTTTGACCTTTTGACTCAAATGATAATATACTTCTTCCTTACCACAGATGCAAGCCATTTAAAAAATTTGGTCATGCTAGATGGTGAAGAACTTCAGTTTTGCACAAACAAAATAGGGAACAGACAAATGGATAGATGACATAATAACACAATATATTGCACCATTATAGCATGAAAATAAAAAAATTGGTTAACATTTGTCTTCTCATTTCTTCAATTCATTGTAGGTAAAACTGCACAATCTTATATTTTTACTACTTCACCTTCTACAGCAACGAAAAATTTTCCAAAAAGAAATCTCTTATCCATCATGTCCATGATATCTTGAAAAAATTTACACCCAATAATCTGAAATTATTTCTGTGCATACAATCAGTTGCTATAACTTATACTTTTATTTGATACTGACATTTATTAACTTGCTCAATAAAAACACTCTAGTGATGTCATGGACAACAGGTATAATATTAATTTGGTGAAATAATTTCATCAGAAAACTGGAAGGGCATAACTATTATATCAGGCTTAAATCAACTATTGCAAGGGTGATGTAAGTAATGAATTCACACACTTCAAAATGTTGAAAATGACCATAAATATTTGAATCATGGAAACATACAAGTCTTTGAAAAACTTACTTTAGAGTGTCCCATTTCTTTCTGAAAGTACTTTAATTTTAAATTCATCAGCCATGAAAGGAGTTGAACAAAATTTCAATTCTCCAGCAATGGTGGAGTTGAATATAACAAAATGTTAAAGTTTTCAGCAATGGTGGAGTTTAATGTAACAATATGTTCAAATCTTCAGCTATGGTGGAGTCAAATTTAACAAAATGTTCAATTCTTCAGAGGTGGTGGAGTCCAATGTAAAAAAAATGTCCAATTCTTCAGCAATAATGGAGTCAAATGTAACAACATTTAAATTCTTCAGTGATTGTGGAGTTGAATGTAAAACTTTAGTTCATGGGTATGGAATTATGAAAAAATAGAAACTGAACATCGAAGTAAGGATCAGTGAAGTTAGGATATTTAAAAGAATGCAAGCAGACCTCTTTTGAAGGAAAAGCATTACTCTGAGAAGCCAATCCAAAAGATGGCTTATGAGGAATCCTAGCAAATTTTTAAACCTCTGCAGCCTATTGGAAATGGATAATATATTCATTAAAAGCAACTATAATCATATTGCACAGTCCTTCATATTACCTGTACATAGTAACAATTAGTGTGAAATGCTAATTAGTGGTATATCCATTCTTTTAATTCCAGGACAATGAATTCCTTCACCAACACCTATGATTTTAAATTTTCCTCAAACATTATCTGCATCTACTTTTGTATTCACTTCTGACATCATTCACCTATTTCACAGTCAGGTCAACTGATTTCTTGTTTCTACATTCCAATTTTCATACTGAGAAAATATATTCCATGAACCAGTAGATCACACTGGTGCTGAAAATACCCTTCTTTCAACCTTTGTCAACAATGAAACCTTTTATCCACCAAACTTGTGATTTTCTGAAATTGTGTTAACAAAATTCAGAAAATGTTTTTTCCAAAATGTTTTAGAATAATTTCACAGAATGTGAAATGGTGAGCATCTCTGCATTACTACTTTAAAATGGTGTTTTGTGCTACCACACATTTTCACCCAATGCCACCAAATACATCTTGGGATTGATATCATACACAAAAACTGGGATGCTGTGATGTGAAATACCTTTTTGGATTTACTAAACACTGCTTTAACAATACTAACTAGTCTCACAAGACAGTAGGCATCTTCTGAGCTCCTGCTCAATAACAACTTTAGAATTTCTTCAGGAAAAATATTAAAATATTAGATGACTTCAATCTTAAATTGTAAGCATTGCATTGTTTATATAACTTTATCTTTAAACCAGCTGATGTCACAGTTCAGTGAAAAATACAAATGATTAACCTTTGCAAAAGTTCTTTATTCCTGATTTACAATGAAATGATATAATGATGGAAGTTCTGACATACATCAATCAATGCACGTGATATTGTGTTCAAAGACCTGCTACCTTGATGATAAAATAGTCTCAATTTTGTTATGATGAAAAATGCCTTCCTTTACAAACTGACAGTGAATGGATATGTATGATAATGATAATGGAAAGTCAATAACAAGTCCTAAAAAACTAAAATCTATGTCTCATTCACTCATCGTACTGGCAAGCTAAAATCTGACAAGGACAGTATTTGTGGATAGTGCCTGACAGACAAAACAAAAAGCTAGTCATATTACAGTGTAAATGTTGCTGATAAGCTGGGAACAAAGAAATGACTTTTGTCTGTTGAGAGAAGCTACTAATATAGCTCATAATATAAAAGAACAACAGAACAAATTCTGCTGCAGACATTGTACAAAATCTTGCAGTGTGCACATTATAATCATACATGGAGGGCAGACAAAATGCCTGAATCAAAAGTTATTAATGAATGGCAGCTAAAATAAAATGTTTGATTCACCATTCATCCATGAAAGACAGCCAAAATCCCCCAAAATCACTCATCCATGAAGGTCAGCCAAAATGCCTGAATCAACAGTCATCAAATAAAATGCAGCCAAAATGCATGAATAATTAATTGTTCATTCATGAAAGGCAGCCAAAATGTCTGAATAAACATTTATCCAGAAAAGGGAGTCAAAATGCCTTGAATAATCATTTATCCATAAAAAGCAGTCAAAATGTCGGAATCGTCAATCATCCAAAAACAGTAGCCAAGATGTCTGAATTATCATTTGTCCATGAAAGGCAGCCAAAATATCAGAATCATCATTCATCCACAAAAGGCAGCCAAAATGCCTGAAAAATAAAAACATTAGCTTAAGGAGCCTCCAAATTTGATTAAAATTAAATTCTCAGACACAAAAGAAATCTGGAAGACACTAATACAAGGTCACCAATCAAATTACAACTTTCACATTTATAAAAGTGAAAGCCTTCATTTGGACTATAAGACTGCTAATGATAACACCTCCCTAATATGAATCACAATGCTTTATCTGATAGGTTACTAAATATAAATGGAGCAAGAATTTGAAAAAAGGTCACCAGAACATGAACAATTATTTAATAACTGAGATTTTTTTTAACTCAAGCTTTTTGCTAAAAATATTATAGGAATTTAGGACCTTAACTTATTTACATTCAGGTAATATGACAAGATGTCCCCAAAATTAACTGATTTGTAGACAGCAAGAACATGATGATTACATTTTTGGAAGATACAAAAATTGCTCCATTTGGATAACTAAACATTCGCAGTGACATCCCCCGCAAAATGTTGTGAATATGATAAAACCCGTGAAAATTTAAATAGCTTTTTCATTGTTAAATTAAAAAAGTACACTGTTATTTCAATGTTTTAGTTACTTTCTGTGTCCAACTTCTTTTCCTCCTCTCCTGACATGACATTTAGCAAGGACAATTATCGCAGATTTTCAAACATCATGTCAAAGTAATTCAACTACTTATATATATATATATATATATATACATACACACACACACACTATGGATATGATCTATAGAAATATTTGTGTATATCATTATATGAATGCATAATATTGCTTTATTTCAGGAAAAATTCAAAAATCTTTTAAAATGTATCCAGGTTAAATTTCTGAAAAGAATAACTTAAACATGGTTGGTTTTCATTACTATTTGAGAAAATTATTTTTCATAAATAATAAGCAGACGAGGGGAGATGGCAATGGAATTGCATTTGTTGGAGAAATGAATTCAGATCTCTCCAAATAATTTTAGTGTTCATGCCTTAATACATGCTGAAATTTGAGCTATGTGAACACAGTGTTGAAAAAGCCAATAATTAAAACACACTGAATAGTTATGAAAATAAGTCAGCAAACCAAACAACTACTGTTATAGTATATGATTAGCAGTTTTCACACTTGATACCAAACATAAGAAAAAAATATACATACTGTATTGGTACAGCATGTAGCCAGCATCATATACTTGGGGTTAAACTGAACACACTGTACTGGGTTGGGATGGTCACAGTTCAGTACAGCCACTTTGGCCCCTGTCTCGGTGTTCCAGCAATGGATCCGACCATCAGTGGAGCCTGATACAAACACAGATATTAACATAAACATAATATTAAAATAGAACTGTACTGCAGAGTGAAATGTATCTACATTTATATCAGTCATTAATTGCTCCTTCTCACTTTATCAACTCCAGAAGTTTGATAAAAACTCTAAGACTTATTTGCATATATACAACTTCCCTGACAATTATGGAACACACTTATGCATGGAACCATAGCATTACCTTGTCTAAACAGTTTCTTTAAAAAAAAAATTACTAATTTGTATTCAGGCACAGGCAGATATCTGTCAATGCAGGAATCCAATTTTTAAGTAATTAAAGCAAAAACATCAATCTCTAAACGTGTGTGTGTGTGTGTTTTTGATTTTTAATGTAGCTTTAACAATTTTTCAGTCATATCACTATGAAGTCTGCAGTGCGGCAGTTTATAGTGATGACTAGTACTGGGGCATCATGCCACAGACATGTAGCATCATGTCCCACCCAGTCACATTTATCCTGACACCAGGCCGACCAGTCCTAACACTAACCTCTTAATGCTGAGTGCCTAGTGAGGAAGCTGTTAGTACCATTTTTATAAGTCTTTGGTATGACCCAGCCGGGGTCTGAACCCGCAACCTCCCACATCTGAGGTGGAGGCTCTTACCACATGACCACCGGAGTGGTCAAAGACCAATATTTGCAGTAAAATGTTTCTTTAATAATGCTCTCCTGATGATACAGTAATACATTAGAAGAACATCCACTTACTCAGTCCAGCTCTGGTAAGCAAAGAAAGACTTTTAAAATGTCTTCTTGGCTTGTTTTAGCACTAAATGCACTAAAATGTCTGCTTGTCCAGATAGAAATATGAGAGTGGTGTTCTCTTGGATAAATGGATTGGTGCCAAATTCCATCATTTGCAGAAGTGCATGCTTTTCTAGTGATAACTGTTTACCATGAATGATAGTCTGCCATAAAAGTTTACCTACATGTGGTCTTTGAGAGGTTATTTCCAGGGCAAAAAAAAATCAATTGTAATTGCAAGTGAAAACTAAGGATGAGTAGTTTTAAATTTTAAAATCTAAAAATCAATGGATAGAGGACTAGTTTTCTCCAGGATCCTTGGAGACTTGTACCCTTATCTAGATCTGATAAAAATAAAGGCACACTAATGCAAGAAACTGCTGCATGAAAATCATGCACTTTTAAATATTTTCCCTTTTCAAACCAATTTTTCATATCTTAGTTCAAACACTGTCATTTCCATTCCCATTTGAAGTGACAGGCTTTTCCAGTCCAGAGCTGTTTTAGTCTGGGTGATTTAGACATTTGTTGATTATCACCGTCCCTCACATGTTTCTATTTTTGGCAAAAAAATCTGTTCAAGCCTGCAAGAGTAAGTTGTTTTAAATTGATCAGATATTTTTATACAAGTCCCTAAGTGACCGTTTTACATAAGCCATTCACATTTTCAAAAACAGACTCATCCAGCATCCCAGCATGCATCTTGATGAAGCCAGTCATCATCACCAAGGGTTATATCGAGTTCAAACCAAGTGGTGTAGGATTAACATTAGAGAATCCTGTCAATCAGAAAAACAAGTCATTTTGAATGGGGATAGCTATTACAGTGTTTCAATTGAGAAAACAAAAGGTTGGTTTAAAAAACTAAAATATTTTTTAAAAGTGAAAAATTTCATCCATGTCTTAGCATTACATATTGTAATTTTATTTAGTCAGATTTCATAACCCATATGAGTCTCAAAGGGTCCCACAGAAAAATCCTTATACTGTATCCCAGCATTTAGTAACCTAATGATATAAATAGGAAATAGAAAATTTGGAATGCAGGGTAATGTAAATGCAATCAGTATACAGTACACAATATTTACATGGCATCCTGTGTGTAATTACTGACTCAGATATCTTCCAGTTCATACTATAAATATGGTTTCATGATCATAACCCTAAATGTCCTCGGGCCAAAATCCCTAAATGAAAGTTCTCTCAGATAGAAGCCTGAGAATACTGTATAGACTGCCATCAGTTTGAATGATGCCTCAGATTTGACTGAAGACTAAGGGGGGTGGGAGTGAATGGCCATCCTGTGTGAATCCCTTGATTCCATCTGGACAATCAGTTTACTGGGATATACAGACTAACCTGGGTGTTGCACACTTACATGTAGATTTGTCAATGGTGACACCATGTAAAAAAAATACCTGGCAAGAAGGTAAAGATCTGGACTTGGTACTTTCTTGTCTTCAAAGGTAACTGACAACAGTAATGGTATTGGTAAGTACCAGAACACACTTTCCAGATTGTGTCTGCTGCCACAATTGAAAGGCATCAATTGTCACTTATCTCCATAGATGGGTGTGTACGTGGACCACTCCTTAAAGGACTAAATCCCACTCACTGTGAAAGGGAAGCCAGTCATGAAATTCAAGATTTCTGGTGGTGAGATGGAATGACTTCCATCACCTATTAAGCAGTCCTTTCATTTACTGAGATGAGATCTCATGTACTTCCAATCTCTGATTGTTGGGTCAAGTTGGCAAGCTTCAGCCAATTCAGAGACAGAAGGACCATCAACTGGGGTCTCATATGTTGGTTGCCCTGGCAGGAATTTCAGCATCTTTAGTGAGAGGTTCCTGAGCCAATATTCAACTCTCCAAGAATTCTAGGATGGCACTGGGAATCACCAATGTCACAAGTTGCAATTTTTTTTCCTTATTGATGAAAAAATATACCATCTAGTGATTTTTGGGGCAACAACATTTTTGACTGTTAAAACTTGTATATACAGTCTTGGGTCTGGAGTGGAGAAATTCAAAGGCACCATGAAAGGAAGCTGAAAACTTAGATATAAAATGCACTGGAATCTATTTTACATAAACAAATCCTTTGTTCATATTGACAAACCATCCTAACAGTGCATCTGTTTATGCTGATGTCTGGCCTTAGTACTGTATGCAGTAATTGTCATGTTACCTGACTTACTACAATTGACCACCTCTAAAGGCGGGAACAGGAATGACTACAATCGACCAAATGATGGCAATTTAATAAAAAAAATGTACCAGAAAAAAAACAATTTTGCTGGAACTTAAAAAAACTGATTACCTTTGAAGCACTGATCATTCTGTATGTATACTAAGCAAATGAAAAAACTAATTCTGTCTTAATCAATGTTCTACAATTATTTGATTTTGCAGCAACAATAATGAATGGGCATTTGTTTGGTCCTTCAAAGAGGGCCTTTAGCAGCACCTTCAATAACACTTGCTTTTTCATCAAAGCAAGCCAACTACTTTCAATAAATACAAAGGACCTTTGATCAAAGGAAGTCAGAACCAAACTTAAACAAAAGCATTGGAAACTGATCGATTGTTTCATTTTCTATAGTGACTGGAACTAATTTATTGTGCCAAGAAAGTTTCCTGTTTGCAGTCGCTACCAATGGCAGCATAAAACCTAAATTCAATATCCAATATTTTGAAACTATAGATATCTGGCAGTCAAGTTAACTGAAGGTGGGACATCTCACAAGAATGTTTGTTAAACTTTTTAATTTGTTCACATGTTTTCATTTCCCTATGAATAGCCTCATCCCCTGGGTAGCCTTGGCAAGATGGTAGTTGTCTCTGGTTGACCAAAACCAGGCCAATTTAAGTACATGTACATGTTGCATATAAACAACAATATGAACTCATGCTACTAGAATAATGAATAACTGAGTGAATTGTTTAGTGAAACGTGTTTTTGACAATGAGATATAGATCAAACGTGGAGAACCATTTTTTGTATAAATATGTGTTATTTGTGTTTTCTAATGGGATTTGACTGATACATGAATTTTCTAACATATGATCTAATACTCAAATTCATTGATTTTTCATATACATATACATCATTTAACACATTGTGGAGTATACTACATAAATGTAAGTTGTCAATACACAAGTGTATTTGAGACTAGTTGTCTTCATTTAATCAAAATTTCCATTGTTTTTTTTTTCTCTGTGTAAATCATAGTCACTTATGACATGTCACTGCTTAAAAATTTCACTTGTACAAGAAATTGCAATTTATTTTCAGCCCCACCCCACCACATCACTGATCTAAACATTCACTTATGTCAACAACATTACCTTGGTCCCGAGGATGTGAAATAAACGGGCAACAATGTATTATGAAAATGGCAACATTTTTCGAAAATTG
Source organism: Megalonaias nervosa (assembly GCA_016617855.1). Lineage (NCBI taxonomy): Eukaryota > Metazoa > Mollusca > Bivalvia > Unionida > Unionidae > Megalonaias > Megalonaias nervosa. The sequence goes on from JAECUM010009896.1 coordinate 18,542, forward strand.
GCAACAAAATACTGAGGTTGGCGATTTTTTGGGGCGACAACTTTTTAAAGCCATCACCAACCCTGCAAGATGACAGAAGACATCATAAGGACATGAATGTAGTCTTGGAGGTGGGAACCATGGGTGTGAATCTCAGGAATTTCAGTGGAGACCAGTAAATGGGATTATGAACACACACATCCTAACAGTCAAAGACAAGGGATGTAGGGTTACTCTTGGACACTGTTGAGGGTTGGCCTCAGGGTCCATGTCTTTAGACTGGGTGCCCTTGTTTGACAAGAATCCCCATGCCATGGCATTGTGAATTAACTCAAACTTTTTCTGGAGGACAGCATCTATGAGGATTGTTGAAACCTTCCTCCCAACAGGATGTTGAAAAAGGATGTATAAGCATAAAAAGATGGATGGCAAGGAGAGGAACTGGACCAAAATCAGTTTGTTTTCCCTTGTGCTGTGTTGTCTCCTCTTTTGGGAAACTAGATCCTTAACAAAGACTATGGTTTGAAGGATGAGTTCCCAGCTGTGAATGCCTTAGTTTAATCCTACCTACTTCTCTTATTCTTTGTGGAAATGAAGGTGTAGCTCTGGGCTGTGAGGCTTGAGAAAAGGTTGCATATCACAAACTCCTCTATGTAGCTATGGAACGAGAAGCTGACAGATAAAAGGCCGAGCTCTGAGGATTGCATTGTGGTGGTTTCTAAGCAGTGCAGACATGGAGAGGAATGCATTTCTCTCTGCAACCTGAGATTAATGGAAGCAGCAGTAGTATTGGAGTGTTTAGTTGCCATACTGAGTATACAAGTCATACAGACGACTAATTCCAGGCATGTTTTTTGTGGGGGCCCAATGGTGGGATCCAGGCATTGCTAAGCTTGCTGAAAAAGAGCCATGGAGTCCAGATCAAGGATGGAGAAAATGGCTAAAATGTTGCAAACCAGTTGATAAGTGTTTTGGAAATGCTTTAGATGCATGCACACTGAGCATGGCTTAGCCCTTCTAGGGCTGGCAGTATTTCTGTTTATGGAAGACTGATGAGCGTGTTCCATAAAAGGCCAGACTGAAGGTATTCTGGAGGCACTATTGCTAGAAAGACCAACTGATGTTTAGGTCTTGAAGGGCATTCTGAAACATTGCATTAAGTCAGTCACTTGACCAGATTGTAGTAACCATCTGAATGAAGGCTGGTCTTTTTGGGCCAAGTGGTTGATGAATGTGTAGATTTTACAAGTGGCCACTGATAGAGCATGAGGTGAAGGACAGAACTCGACAGGTAAAATCTAGAAGATTCTTCTATGGATGCATGGAAGGCCGAGTCTTTCCTGGACATCACTAGATCAAACTAGATTGGATGTGGGAGGTCGCGGGTTCGAACCACATATGAGTTATACCAGGCACTCAGCATTAAGAGGTTAGTGTTAGAACTGGTCGGCCTGGTGTCAGGATAATGTGACTGGGTGGGACATGATGCTACATGTCTGTGGCATGATGCCCCAGTGCTAGACATCACTATAAACTACCACACTGTAGATATCGTAGCAATATGACTGAAATTTTTTTAAAGCTACATTAAAAATCAGTATCTCTCACACACACACACACACACACACACACACACACACACACACACACACACACACACACACACACACACACACACACACACACACACACACACACATGATCAAACAAAGAAGGGGCTTGTGAACATTATGGTGCAAAGAAAGCAACAATTAGGCAGGGGATAGGAGATAGCTGAAGATGAAAAGCCTGTCTGGGAATCCATCCAGGTTGTTGGGAAAATGGTAATCTCCAGTTACTAACTTTGATCATTGTCAAATGTCTGATATGAGTGCAGGGAGCAATGCTATAACTGTTCTGTGCTGGTTAGTGATGCTTTCAATATTCTGGTACTGGACAGATTATTTATGGCACAGCAACACAAGTAGGTCATTTAATGCCAGGGCAACCAGAGTAAACTACCTTGCCCAAGGATGCATCATGGTAGCCAACCCTGGATGATCTGACAGCAAGAACTGAACCTACATTCTTTCATATTACAAGTTCAGCATGTTAACCACTGTACCACTGCAGCTCCTGTCTCTAACAGATGCTTCCTACAACATATAGGAGGGCATGCTAGGCCTGTTTTTAAATCCTGAACCTGACAGGGGGACTCATACTGGATACTGTGCAAGACATGATAGTGTTGCTTAATCTGTGATGTGTGTCTGCAGCAGCACCAGGAGCTGGAAGTGATGTGACCAGATTCATCTTGGGTCCTGGACTGGGTATACAGAGAAGACAGACCACTGTACAAAGTCCTGGTGACACTGTGTTTAAGTTGAGATGATGACAAAGGTTAAGTGGACAAAATACAAAGTCAAATGACGTCAAATCCCAAGGTCTAATATTGCCCAATCGAGGAATAAATAACCATAACCCAGTACTGAGGATGAATGTGTGGTAATACATTGTCCAGGAATGGTCTCATTGGGCTTCTGTACCATATACTTGCCCACCAGTATATATGGCACGAGTGGGACAGGTACATACTGAGTTTTGCTTTGGTCATGTTGGTAGCCAGCAGCAGTTAGAGAATGCTGGGCCTTTTTCTTGATGAATGACTTCTCAGCTTCAAGTGACAGTGAAATAAGTCTGCAAAAAAGGCAGTATCAGCAGCAAGGCTAACAGCATCTGCACCCTCTGAGTCTACTTTTTAACTCTCTTGTACAACCAAGTTATCTTTCACAGAAACTGTCACCCATCTGTCCTATGTCATTTGAGTGCAGATTTCAAATCTATGGTCTAAATAACATCTCATACAGGTTATACTAGCAGTGTGGTTACCAGCCAGCTTTAGCAAAAATTTTTGCCCATCTATCACTCTAATGAGCACAGATGCCACATATGTGGTCCAAACAACATCCCAAACAGCTCATGCAGACGAGGTGATTATCTTCAGCCAGCTTAAGCACAAATTGCCTCCCATCTATCATTACTCCAATCAATACAGATTTCACATGTATGGTCTGGATGATTATCTTCTGCCAGTTTCAACCTATTTATCCCAATTTAATCCTGCTCTATGTTAGCTGTAATTATTGAGAACAAAACAATGGCATATACTGGCAAAATCAGTCAGTTATGCTAGACTTACAGTGAAGTGGACTCTAAATTGAGAACAAATGGCAAGAAAATTAGAAAAATGATTAAATTACAACAAATAAATTAAATTTACTATTGTATATACTTGCATGTAAGTTTAGTCCAACTGCAAACAACACAGACTGCTCTCACAAAATGCACTGGTAGAACCGGGTCTATGTTGTTTGTTCTATTGATTACTTCAAACAAACTGCATAGAACCAGATCTTCTGGCACATTATGCAATGGAAGATCTGGGTATATGTAGTTTGAGTTGAACTTCCCTTACAAACAAGTATATCATATGATGAAACAGACAAATGAAAGTTATAATATTCACCACAATGCTGACAAAATGAAATTCAGAAAGAAAACCAGCAAGTATAATTCTCTGTCATAAGAAAACCCATACAAATCACTCCAACATGTGGGAAGGCACAAAATGAAAGTTTTTTGTGAGTTCTCTTACGAAAGCTTGCTGACTGGGCATGAATGTAAATTATAACTGATGAATGATAGGATTTGATTCCAGGAAAAGAGCACTCTCATCTGACTTCTGTCTTGGCATGCAGACTACATTTTAGCACTTTTACTGCTAAAAGAGTTTATAGATATAGCTAGCATATTTTCTACACTTGGGAGGACTGGGTTTGTGAGGCAGTAGATGTTCTTCTAACATAATGTTTCTAAGTAATGTATCTGAAGAGAAAATACATATCTACCTTCCAATTTTGTAATGATGTCACCAAGATATACAGGTAAAGGAGTGGACTATGGAGGCATAACCTCTACATAAGTGTCAAACCTCTTGAATTGATACTGATAAGTCAAAAAGAAAGCATTGGGTAAAACAAAAGTACTTACCACTAAATACAAACTGGGAATCTGGTGAGAAAGATGCTTCCAGAGGGATCCCCTTGTTGTTGGCATGTCCCTACAATGAAAGAAATACTAATTAATTGCTACATTGTTGGCATATTCATTTTTCATAAAGCCTTAACATTTTTTCACCAAATATTATTTGTACATCTAAATAAATAACAAATAAAACATGCACAAAAAAATACAGACCATAACAATGTTTGTAAATTAAATTACATTAAAAATCATGCCGAAAATTGTTCTATCCATCTTGCCTCATTATAAGAATCCTATTTAGCTTAGCCAGCGAAAGCAATTGTTGGAATAAAACATGTTTTTATTATAAAAATTAAACGATCATAATTCATCCACTATTTCACAAATCACCAAAACATAAAAAAATTACAAGTTTTGGAAACAGGAACCTTTCTGTTTGCTTCCTGAAAAATCACCATTAAACCTTTCCAGATTGCAGTCACTTTCATTCAACTTTCTTTCAGGAAGAAGGCAGAGTGAGTTATGCTCAGCTATCATTGCTGAGGAGAGACCAAAGAATAGTAATGACCTCCCCAGGGTGTTCTTAATAGGAAAACGGTCCTCCAATCCTCTTCCTTCACAAGAACTTAGTTTCCAATCATGCAAGGGTGACAGCTGACATGATGCAGAATGCAGGTAGACAAGTGTTGCTTTAAACCAATTTTCTTTCCCCAACCTTACATCTCACAGCATGGAGCCATGTTCACAATGCCCTTTCTAGTCAACCTGGTTGAAGAAGGATTTCAAAATTTTGCCAAGGAATAAGAGAGACTTAGTCCCAAAGACCTATGACTTGTCAGATGGTGTCCAGATCATGTTCAGTGCTTCTCCCCCCCCCCCAACTGCCAAGGATTTCTTCTGCTATAATCACCCAGGAGACCCATTCAAGGCTGACATTCTGCTGTGAGTAAAAACCTTCTCACTGAAAAGGGTGGTAGAGATTGTCCACAACATAAACTCTAGACTTTTCTTAATTCCCAAGATCTATGGCAAGCTTTATTTGGTCATAGATCTAAGCCATAACAACCTGTTTATTTAGGCATCATGGCAGGCATATAGTGTGCGCATGTTGAACAGAACAGTTAACACACATTTGCCAATGTCACTGCAGCATCCCTTAATTTACAACTTGAGAAGTAAGCCATAGCAGATGAATTGGTATCTTACTCATAATCCAAGAGTTGTCATTCAAAAGAATGCCTATGGTTGTTGTTGTTATTGTTGTTAATGTTGTAGGGTTTAACACCATTTTTCAGCACAAGATAGGTTGTATGTGGCAGCCAGTATAACTGGTGGAGGAAGAACCCTAGAAAATCCCAGGAAGAACCACCAAGCCACGAGAAACTACTGGCAAGCTTTCTCATGTACTCATGTTAGCCGAGCCTGAGAACTCAAACCCACATGGACAGAGGTGAGATGGCAGTGATCCAGAACGGTGAGCGCTTTAGACCACTCAGCCACTTGGGGCCCTTCCTATGGAAGTTACATAACCTGATAACATATATTAATAGAACAAATGAATATAGGACAAGTACTGAGTTGAACTAAAAATTCTATGACCTAAGAGCAGGAAATTAAAATGGTGCAAACATGCTTATCATATGATAAAGCAAGACAAATGAAGTGCAAAATATTTGTCTACTTTAATGACCAATAAATAAAATAAAGTTAGACTGAGAAAACTCCAAACAACTGCTTAACTGATGAAAAGATATTATTTGATACTTACTGGATTTGGCATCAATACCTTTATTACATCACTTTAACTAATTTACCCCCCCCCTACATTTTATATGTACATAAACATTTCTTCTTCAGATATGTTACCTGATCATAATACATTAGGAATACTTTGCAAATTCTGTTCTCCCAGGCAAAAACAACATTTAGCAACAGGAATGCTAGTGATCTTCTTGCCTATGTGGAAGTCAAATGAGTGGTCTCCCTTTGAATAAAACCTGGAGGGTGGGAAGGCATAAGTGAACAGGAAACCCCCAATTCGGGCTGAAGGTATCCACTGCCCTGGTACTCTGATATGGAGCAGGGGAATGTAAAAGGGAAGCCAGTTCTTCAGTTTTGTCACAAACAAGTCCACTGAGGTCTCCACAAGTCTAAATCAGGAGTCTGCCACAGACTGATGCAGTGCCCACTTCCTGATAACAACCTTGTCTATCTTGAATTGACTGTCTGCAAAAATATTCTTCCTGCCAAGGCTTTGATGAACCTGGATCATGATCCCCTATGAGGTTGCCTAGCCAAGAAGGTTCCAAACACCCACCCAAAGAGAATGAGCATGTGCACAACCTTGTCATCTGAGGTATGCCATGACTGACATATTGTTAGAGATGACAATCACATAGCGACTTTGTACTGTGCCGATGCATCCCTGTAGGACTAGGAATACTACTCTCATTATGAGATTATTTATGTTGAGGACTGATTTTTCAAAAGACCACAAACTCTAAAGAACTAACCCTTCTAGATGAGATAGATAAAAGCCAGCTGACAACCAGTTCATGGCTCACAGCACTTACCACAGGGTTGGGATCCTGTCCACTCTGTCCTGTGGGATACAGAATAATCCACTGTTTGTGAGGAAATACATTCCCATGAATAAGAAATCCTGCGATAGGATGGGTTCTAGTTTCTCGAGGTTGGGTAAAAGGCCCAGTCAGGTCATTATGGACCGGTAGCTGGACAGATCATGACACTGGGACTCAAAGTGGCTGTTGTGGGCCAACCAGCCAACCAGTTGTTGAAATACTGGAGAAATTTACTACTCTCTACTGTGTACTTCCTTTGAACGCACCTGATCGGTGGTGGAACTGCACAGGAATCCTAGTCATTGGAGAATATTCCCTGAACTGCAGCTGGTAACCTCCTTTTGTGTAGAGAGGACCCACCCATTGTCCATATAATATCCGAATGATTTTACTATATTTTCTAAGCAGGGTTTTTGTTCACAAAAAAAGGCAGTGCAAGTTTTAATAACAGATTTAACATTAGGAATCTATTCAGTTTTTCATATTACTATAAATTATGCTGTGTTGATTTACAGGAGATTACAGTAAGTCTAAACTTTTCAGCCACATATCAAAATAGGAGATATCAACTGATCAAATAGTTTTAGCTGACAATCTATGGGTGGCAATAAACTTACAACTTTTCTATACATGTCATTGTTATGCTTGTATGCTCTACTACCAGTAACTGTTTTCTTACTCTGTAAGAACTGCATTAAAATTAAAAAGGGTTCCGTGGTAGGAATCAACATGTTATGAGGTTCAGAAATGAACTCAAACAGTTTGGAAAGTTAACATTTTCTCTTACTAAAAATACTATTTTTTTTCTGCAATATTTTTTTCATCATTACAAATTAGACAATATTGGTAAAATAAATCCAAAGCTTCTAAGAACCACTTGATGAATTTGATAATAAACTTATGATCATCTTACTATAAATGTAAACTACCTGATTCTGTTTCTTTCAGTGTGCAATACTAAATATATCCAATAACCCAACACCAAGGGCCACACCAAATCAAGAAAGAGCAACTCCCCTATTTTACGTGAGTTGCCCATCAGGCTTGTCCTCCTACTCATCCATCCACAAAGTTATGTAATCTGCCTGACAAAATCTTGAGTGTGCCAACAAAAATGCATCATTTTCATTCTGAAGTTCTTGAAAGACACATGGAAATTAATAATGTTCAACACCCTGATGGGGCTCCATTTGTAGGTAACCCGCTTATGTAGATCATCTGCATTCTTGTATTGAAAGCTATAAACTTTGTTGACAAAGAAAAAAAATGTGACATTAATGGGAAACAATGCTATTTCTGTTCTCTGTATTTTATTGGTTACCTAAAATTAGTGCTCACTTATCCATCATGAATTATATGATGTCCCATGTGCACACTTAAAGGGTAATGCATCACTATTTACATATACTGAGCTGTACCTAAGCAACTGTTGGACAATTAAGCTAAACAGGGGGATGAATGACTTAAGTAGCATCCATGACAATGTTTTTCACTATAAAGGAACAGAGACAATTACACTGTATTTTGATCCAGTTGGTTCAAAGAGTTAGTAGCTGCTGATCCTATTGACATAAGGAGTTGTTTTCTGCAATTGTGAGGCATATTCTGTCATATGACATGAACAAATTATGAAACTTTATTGTACTAACTGAAATAAAAAAAAATCAACTTTATTTTACGGACTGAAATAAAAAAAGAACCATCAACTATATTTTACTGAATGAAATAAAAAAAGATCCTTGAACTTTATTTTACTGACTGAAATAAATAAGACCCATCAACTTTATTTTATTGTCCAAAGTAAAAAAAAGACCCATCAACTTTATTTTACTGAATGAAAAAAAGACTTATCAATTTTATTTTACTGACAGATTAAAAACGACCCATGAACTTCAATCAAGCAACTTGTGAAGATTTTTACAACATTCAAACAACAAAACTACTCCCTGAATACTCTTTGCAATAGATAATGATGAAAGACATAGTACATGAACCTTATGGCAAAGCTGAAGGCATACAGTCAGAAATCACAAGAGTAGAGGTATATGCCCCAATTATTTAGAATTCCACAATACAACATCAAGAAATTGAGTAATGGTTAGAAATTATGTCAACCTGTTTGTGAGCCATCTACAGCAGAATGTGAACAAAGGATGATTTTTATGACCAATATCAAACATTTCAAATTCTCATGAACATCAACATCCAATCAGTAAGGAAAGCATAGATAGCAACTGGATGCTTGCTGACATCAGGACCTGCTGGAAAACACTGCTTAAAATGAAATGGAACCAAATTTTGAGTGCATGAAATCAGACTTAATGCTGTTTGAAACACTTGAGTATTAAAAACATTTTAAAGTATAAACTATATTGGTATTGAATACTGGTTCATATTAGGACCTGGGGAAAACACTGCTTTCATGAAATAAAATCAATATTTTAGATGACAAAGGTGACATGAATTTATTTTTTTTTTGTGAAGCACATTTTAAAAAGCAAATAAACTCAGAAAATTAGTAAATTTAAAGAATTTTAAAATTTCTTTTTCTATATGAAGTACAGCAAATTCAAAATTCTGTCAAAATAACAGTAGCAAAAAATGGCCCTTGTCGTAAGTAGAATTCAAAGCAAGTCAACTGATTTTTTTTTTTTATTAAAACACTTACTCTTGACCTGTGTCTGGAAAATAAATTCTTTGAGCACAGTTGTGGATGAATTTTTTTCATTTACTATAAATAACAAAACTGGTTAAAAGAGTTGCTTGACTTTTATTCTGTGCTTTGAATAAAGAGGTTTTTATTTTTTAACAGATGCACAGATGTACGAGTTAACATTAATATAAAAAATCAGTCTGAAGCCAAGGCCAAGGCCCCTTAAATTTGTTGAGCAAGTTGGTGATGAATATATAAAATGTTGTACCATAAAAGTCTGAAGTGGTGTTCCTTGAAATGCATCTATGAGTCGGATGACTGATCCATTTGTGGAGATTAGGATAAGTTTTCCATCACCACTAAATTTCAACCCTGTCCAGTCACACTCTTTGTCCTGAGGAAGCTTGAAAGTGGCAAATGGACCCTGCAGAAGAATAGCAAAGGTATACAAGCATGCATGATCTGGTATGATAGCTGGATCTCATAACCTACAAAGATATTCTCTTTTCTTACAATAAAACAAACCAATCCTATTCAGTGCATTTATTATTCTACTAACATACCATATATCTGGGGGTCTAATTTTATGTAATCTTTCCAGGAATATCTTTCATGTGAAAAAATAATTACAGAGAAATAAGTAATTATACTTACAGTACTTTCTTAAATAAACTAACATTTGCATAAGTATTTCCCTGTACCCAAAAAATAAACACAATTTGTACTGTTATGTATATGTAATTTAATTATTTGTTTTTTAGTTTCAATTTTTTTTTATTCCATTACATGCTATTATAAGGTCACTTTGTCTATTGGATTTGACATTTTTTCCAGAAATTCAGCTCAGTTCTGTTTGACCTGTTATAATAAATGAAACACTGTATCTAGTTTCTGACCTTGATTCAGAACCAGTAAGGGATCTGGTAAACAACTTTTTTAAAAATATTTTTAATTCTTTCTAAGAGTAAGATTCATTCAGTGGAATCAAGGCCATACCTGGAGTACGTGACAAATAACATGTCTTTATTGTTACAAACTTTTGGTTTTCCCAGTAGGATGAACTTTTGACCCCATCTGGGAATCTGTTTTGCATTTTAGTTGGTCTTATAACTCATGTTATGATAAGAATTAGCCAGTCGGGCTCTAAACAATTGATATGTTATGTTGTGACCAGTTTGAGTTGAATTTTTATTTTATTGAATTTCAAGTGATTATTTTCCCTGGAAATACAAGTGCTCCTACAAAATTCCTGAACAAAGACATTCATTGAAATTTATACAGAATTCAAAATTGGAATAATATTTTCTGTGATTCAACAAGGAACTGTTGACACAACAGCACTTTGAAGGTTATAACAGCCGTCATTGCCTTCCATTTTAGATTTCATCGGGACTTGAATTCAGATTCATTCAGGACTATTAATAATAGGACTTCTATTTTTAATTCTTGGATTAATAATTTTGGATTTGATTCATAAAACCGTAAGTTCTTTTTCTCATTTTTACCTGGGTTTTCTAGAGAAATAAATTATTTGTTAAATTTTACAAAGCCTGTTGTTTTCACTCTTTTCTGTTATGTTTTGTAAGAGCCTAAACTCGTAACAGTATGGATCCAAGTGCATAAACAATCAGGGAGTTTGAGATATTACTGGCCCATACAGCACTCGTCATTTAAAAACAGTTTAATTCCCATGCTCTTTCAGACATGACTAGTTTTCAAAACTTTACACTAAGACATACAAAATGTAGTTCATTTACAGATGCTGAGCTGGAGTGGGGAAGCAAAGAAAAGGAATGAGTCATTGAGAAAAGTACAGAACTTGGAAGTATGAGGAGCTGCTACAGATTTCTCATTACATTGGCAATTTTGTACACAGTGATATATTCCAAGTAAAAATTCATCTGATCATTAACTCAAGGATAAATCCACTACCAAATTAAACTATAATTTTTTTTTGAAGTTTCTCTAATAAACTGATAGATTTTATGTCGCAAGTCTTATTATATATTTCAGAATGAGATAATGAAATGTATCAGAGGGATAAAATTTATATTACCAGTGGCATTATAACTTTTGTTTTTTTTCCCATTTAACAAAATATATGTACCCTTATGTATCTTACTCAAACTTGTACTACCACATTAAGACCTATTTCATTTTTCTTCTCCTTCTCTTTCCTTCCCTCTGTCCCACACTCCTCCATCAGGATGAACAGATTTTAAAATAAGTAAGGACTGTACACCCTGTAGTACACATTTATGAAATAAATCAGGAAGTGCCATAAAAAATGTCTTGAACCAAACTCCAAACAAGAAAAAGTAAGCTTCAAGTATTAACTTTTTTGAAAATCCACCTGCTTTATAAATATTGTTAGTGACTGAATGTAAATGACCTGTTTCTATTCACTGTTCTGTATCTAGTATCTGTTATACAACAAACAGTACAAGCTTTAGGGAAGAACTCTTGATTAAATTGAATAATAAAATTGTTCAAGTAGCAATTGTACGTCTCATTAGTCATAACCATGTTTAAAAAGAATAGAGAAATCGGGGAGAGGTAAGTGTTGATTGCAAACTAAAGTGCCAATCAAAATTTGGGTCAAGTGCCTGTTACCGAACTAGACTGCCAGCTTCCCACAGCCACACAACTTACATCTGAATGCAGAAATAAATAAATTTAAAAAAAGAACCAAAATCCTTATAGGTGCACTAAAACCATTCAAATCTTTTGTTTATAGCTGTTATGCTCTGAAGTCTGTTGAATATGACCTCTCTGTAACATTTCCACAGGACTCCCACACCAACAATGTTCAATGAATCAATCTGTGCAAATGTGTTTATAAAAGTAAAAATCTCTTTGATTTCCTATGAAAATGGTCAATAATGTGAGAAAGTACACAATTTGAAACAACATATCTACAAGCTAAATTTATCAAAAGATACTCTCCTAAAATAACAAAAATTTCAGAACTTCTTGTTATTGATGTTGTAATGCAACTGACAATTGCAGTGGTACACAATGGAGAAAAATCATCCATTCAAAATCAATGATTTTTTTGAAAAAATAAGTGAACAGATTTAAAAAAAGGAAAAGTACCTTTTCAAAGTAGGTATAAGAAAATATTTTTTACTCATGAAGTAGAAAAATTGTGAATTGCCACAAATGACAATACAATGTTTCCACCTCGCTCACAAAATATTCCTAATATCTGCTTTTAAAATGCAGACATCCTTGAGTGTATGGCCATTCAAGACAATAAACCATATAAACTTCACTCACAAAATATTCTTTATATCTGCTTTTAAAATGCAGACATCCTTGAGTGTATGGCCACTCAAGACAATAGACTGTATACACTTCATTCACAAAATATTCCTAATATCTGCTTTAAAAATGTAGACATCATCTATGTATAACAATACAATATTTTACTTCACACATGAAATATTTCATTGTATCTACTTAAAAACTTAAATAGCCACTTGTGACAATACAATGTATATTCCTTATAACTAATTTAAAAAATGTAGACATCCTCTTTATCATACATTAACAAAATAAAACAACTTACTCTATCAAAAGATCGAAGGTCATAGAGCTTGAGCATTTCAGAATTGATGCCTGCAGCAAATATTAACCCCTCTGGATCAAAGGCCGCTACTGGTCTACCTGTCAAATGCATCTGTCCCTATATTAGAAAGATACAATTCTTTACACATCAAATAATTCACACTTCAAAGCCATGCACAGAATAAAATTTAAACTGATTATAGAAACAAATATTCTACTTTATACAGTGAGTAAAATTTCATTAAAACTCCATTATTGAAAATCTGGTGCTGAAAATATTCTACATAAATATATATAAGTCTACCTAAATGTATATAATTCTACATGCAAATATCAGAAATGGAGACAAAATCTAAATGCTGATAAATTTATGGTGCACTGCTATTGTAGTAACTGCAATCTGGGCATGAGATCTAATACTAAATTGTCAATTATCATGCAACTTGTTATCGCTACCTAAGTTAGCTGGATAAATAGACAGCTAGACAGATCAGTCACAGGCCTGAAGATGCTAAGATACAGTCATATTATGACAGATCAGTCACATGCCTGAAGGAAGTTTAGATACATACATCAGATCAGTCACACACAGGACTAATGGAGGTTTAGATACATTCATATTCTAACAGATTAGTTACAGGCTTAAAGGAAGTTTAGATACATTCATCACATCAGTCACAAGCCTAAAGGAAGTTTAGATACATTCAGAAAGATTAGTTACAGGCCTGAAGGAATTTTAGATCATTCATATTCTGACAGCTCAGTTACAGTCAAGTATGAGAAAAGAGACAGATTATATGTGAACCGTGCTATAACCAACCAGACAAAAATTGTGCACATTTGCCATTTAACAACATAAACTTTCAACTGTTTAGTTTGATTTCAACTGGAATATTCTGTGTAAATAACACAGTGGTGTTTCCAAAATGCACAAATAGTCTCAAAAAGGTTATCCTAGATAGTTCACCTGTAAACTTGTAGAATATAGTTGCTCATTCAGTAGGATGCTTCCTGTAAACAATTTTTTTATAACACTGTTAACTGAACATGTTATAAAAACAATTGTTTCAACATTTCTCTTTATTTAGGTATTTTCATTTAATGGGAGTGTCAACATCATTTGTCCAATATTTAAAGGCCTTTATCGTAGAATTTGTTCTATCACAGTTAGTCTAGTTCTATTTAGCAGTTCTTTATTTAAAATAAGCTGGTTTTAAATATTGAACTTTTGTTTGTTTTAGTAACTGGCAATATCGGACGAGGGATTGGCATCATTTGCATAAACTTCAAAGACCTTCATGCTATTGTGCTTTCTATTAACTTTGCTCAAATTATGTTCAGTGCTTTTGGCAAAGTGGTTTGAATATTTTTTAAAATTTGGATAATGGTTGCTATGTTTGATGGTAAACTGGCATCATCTGTATGAATCGGAATGCCAGAATAATGTTTCCACCAAATCTGACAGAATTCTGTTCTGTGGTTTTAGAGAAGTCATTTAAAGTTTATTGACTTTTAGAATTGGCAGCCATATCTGATGGTGGATTGGCATCACTGTAAAAGACTTCTGAAATCCTTCACGCCAAGATGACTTCTTTCAAATCTGGCCCAATTATGTTGACATTAACACATTGTTTAAAGTTGTTTTCTATTATTACAGTGACTATATTGTTCAGCTGTCTTTTCGGAGTCATTTAAAGGTTTCACTATTTCTAATAACGGTGCTGGCCATGTTTGATGGTGGATTGGCATTCACTGTAAAAATTTTAAAGCCTTTCATGTCAATTAAACTGTGCTCAGGTTCTTAAGAAAAGATTCTGCAAACAAGCAAATTACGACAAAATATAGGACCAGGATCAAATAAAAATTGTGTTCCAGATATATATTCTGGTAATTTCAGAGTCTAAGACCATGAACATGGATACATTACTACATTTCTGCTGGTATTTTAGACTAGGTCTATAACATCTGTACAAAGAGAAAGTTCTCACCTACAGCATGAAAATCCTACCAATCATAAGAATTTAACACAAGGAAACTTAAAACATCAAAGACCCAACATACACTTCTTTACATACACATAGGAGAACTTCTCAAAACTGTAATCTGGCTTTCTCTGCCAACTGTCCACTTGTCTGTTTTTTTTCTCTAATGTAAATAACATCATTCAGTGTTTATCATGTAAATGTGTCCAAAATCAATATTATATTTAAATTAATACAGCACATTACATCTGATGTTAAATAGGTTTGGAGTGCTGGTAAAATCAAAATGACTGACATATATGTTGTTGTTGTAGTTCTTGTAGGGGTTAACGCCACTTTTCAGCACAAGATAGGCTATACATGGCGGCCAGTATAAATGGTGGAGGAAGAACCTGGGAAAACCCCGGAAAGAACCACGGACCCACGAGAAGCTACTGGCAAGCTTTCTCATATACACACATTGGCTGAACCCGAGACTTGAACCCACGCAGACAGAGGTGAGAAGGCAATGATCCGTAATGGTGAGCACTTTAGACCACTCAGCCACTCGGGGCCCCTGACAAATATGAAAGCATTTCACTGAAGAAGAAAATACTGGAAAACAAGGTGAAATACATCCAATGTGTAACAGAGTTATCCACTCAGGTGACAGTATTTGTGCAAAATGTAAAAACACCGAAAGCACATATAAACCTCTTCACTAAAACCAGTTCTAAAAAAATCCTCACTCATCAACCAATTGTAAGAGAAACCCACCATCATTATGGTTTACTATGGAAAAACATGATCATATTTAAAGGGATTTGTTTTGTTTCTAAAGAGATGTGTCAAATTTCTTCTTTGCTAAACATAAGGCCACATATTATAGTTTCCAAAAATCCTATTCTGATACTAAAACCTTTGTATTCTGATCTCCTCTACAGAACAGCCCAAACTGGTGGTTTCCCAAAAGTGGACAGTTTTGGGAAGTCTCAAGGATAATTACTATCTATATTTATCACTTGTACCAAACTTTTGATAAACTCCATGTACCTGACAGTTTTGTGACCGCAGATCCCACAACCTGATAGTCTTGTCCATTGACCCTGACAGGAAGGAATCATTAATTGGTGACATGGATAATGTGACGACTCTGCAAAAAAAAAAAATTGTTTTCAAACATAAGAACAATATATATACTCACATACAAGTCAAGTAAACTGCAAACTGCATAGTCCCACATCTGCCAAATGCAGTTATAGCATAACATTTTTCTCATAACCAATCAATACGAATGCCATTATAGCTTTATGGTCTTAAACTGAGTACAGTAATAGAAGACAGCAACAACCAACAAGTTGTCAAATTCAATAAATAATTTATTTCCCTAAAATATGAATTAAATCACAAATAGTCCAATATGTTTTATCAACAGTCCTAATGAAGTTCTAATTACATTCCAGTGTGTTCAAAATAAGATCCAGTACTGAAAGTGTTGATGTGCCTGTAGTGGCCTGTGATGTAGTGATGTGGTAAGACTTCCAATTAATCACAATAATATAATCTAAGATATTCTTGTATGTATTCACTATAATTCCCAGTTATTGTCTCTCAGAAAATACAGCACTTTGTAATTCCAGAGAACAATAATTTGAATAAATAATTCCAGTCCAGATGAAATACTGAATAAAACAATATCACTGATTTCTGCTCCGGTGTTATTGAAGGAATAAATAATTATTCCAGTAAACAAGATTATAAAACCCTCTACTTGACCTAGATCACAATTAGTATTTTCTAAAAGAAACCTATTACTTAATGGAAACTTCCATTCTAGATCATTCTGTTAGTAAAATTATAACACAGAATGTGGTAAACATCAGGTAGGCTAGGTATTTTCATCGGGGAATTCCAATAACCATGAGTCAGACTGTAATAAATAAGTTTAACTGATAATGATCATAATATTTAACACAGACTCATAGAAATATATTGTTACGCATCGGCTTGTTTAAAGTAACAAAAAGAAAAGAGTGAAGACAACAAGCTTTGTAAGTTTTAACAAAATTAATTTATTTCCCTAGAAAACACGGTGTAAAGGTGAAAATATGAAATAGAACTTACGATTTGCGAAGAAAATCCAAACATTTGTCCTAGAATTGTGAAAAACATATAAGTCCTATCAATAAACAGTTCTAACTGAAGCTAGTCTGAATCTTATTTCCGTTCCAAGATGGTGGATGATGACATCAGACGAAGTTTTTACACAAATGTCCAGAATTTTCACTTTGAATCATAATTTGTACTGTTCTGTTCCAATTTAGAATCAATTTCACTAAATGTCTTTGTTCAAAGCCAGTTGTGTATAGTACTCCAGGGAAAATAATTATTATTTAAAAAGCAGATGAACTATAGCTGTCATCTATAACAATACACATCTTGCTCTACAAATGTACAAATGAACAACTCTTTCCAGCACCAGAAAAAGAATACCTTCTTCTCAAGGTATATTAACGACTCTACAAGGTGTTAAAATATGACTCTGACTCTATTTCACAGATACCTGAGTATTTAAACTGAACGACAATGTCATTTCATGCACATGCACGAAGAACGCATGGTGATTTCAAAATCTCACCATTGCATTACATGATATAATCATACATGCTTGGCAAATGACCTTGGCCAACCCCAATCATTTACCTAGCTTGTTCATCAAGCCAGCAATCTAAAAAAATTGCTTATGAAATCCTGAGAGTCATATTTACGTTCTAAATAAACACGACGTTTCTTTCAAAATGTCAAACCCTGCGAACATAATCATCATCACAATAATAATTATATATAATGATACAAAAATGAAATAGAAAGAATTCAAATTTTAACACACAAGTAATTAAATTACATGGTTGTAACAATATTAACTACATATTATTTGTTTACAAAATGACAGGGTCTAGTTAGGTTCACAATCAACCTTAATTTGGATAAGGTCAAGTCCAAAATACAATTATATTTACCATATAATCATGGAGTAAAAAAAACTAACAACAATAGAGGTTGATTAATAATGATATACTAGGCATTGTACATAACAAAGTATAGTATATCATTACTAATCAACCTCTCAGTTTAAATCAGTCTCAAAAACATATATGTTTTATTGGCACAACAATATTGAAAGAGATACTGCACCTTCGAAGTAGGGAATCAAGTCTTCTAGGATGTATATATACATGATGGGAAACTATTTACATTCTAGATCTGAAATAGGGAGTAAAGTCTTCTAGGATGTACATTTCATATTTTGCATAGGGATTGATTTTTAAAGAAAAAGAATTTCTGCGGTTTTCCTCACTAGTTATACTGGCTATTTAAAAAAAGACTGTGTACATCTTTGGCAATGTAAAAAGAACATCTAATTTCCTTAATTTTGTTGTGTGAGAGATGGGCGTAATATGGGCAAGAGAGTATACAGCTTGGCCTTATTTCAGATGGTCACCTATCAAAAAACTGCTTGGTCATTTTCACTTCCTGGACTTCAGAGGTAAATTGTAAGAGCTGATAGCTTTTTTTTTTTTTTTTTATACATCTGACATACCTTGTAATTCATTCACTGCACTTTCATAAGTTTTTATTGTCTAATTTGGCAAAATTTGTTTTTCCCAATTTTAATAACAGCTAATGATAGTATACTTTAGACTAATTCAGGCTGACTTTTTTTAGCACAATGAAGCAGTCAAATTTGCTCAGATCATGTACAATTTCCATAAATACAATATCCAAAGCAAGTTTAGCCACATAAAATGAAAGTAACATACAGGTATGCCAATGTGCATGTTGCAAATACAAATTTCACCTTACACCTGACATTCTTTCAGAAGTACATAATATCTGCAAAGTGCCCCTATATTTAGTCAAACTGTGTTGAGCAGGTTTTGAGTAGTATCTTAAAGGCATTTCTGCTTAGTACTGACGACCATCACTTATGCTGGATCAAAATCATTTGCATAAATTTAAAAGAAGTTAAAGCAAGGATAATTTATGTCAAATTTGGTCAAATTCTGCTGAGTGGGTTTTTGAGAAGTTCTTTAAAAGCTTTTCTATTGTAATGATCAATAGCCATATATTGTATGACAGATAGACAATATTTATATAGTATGGCAGATGGGCAATATTTATATTGTATGGCAGATGGACAGTATTTATATTGTATGGCAGATGGACAATATTTATATGGCAGAAAATATGAAATATTGATATTATATAACTGATTGGCAATACTTAAATTATATAGCAGATTGGCGATATTTATATTGTATGGCAAATATGCAATATTTATAATATATGACAGATAGGCCTTATAGGTTACTGCATTTGTATGGGAAAATATGAACGCGTTTTCTGAGCAAAACTGCACTCCCATGGTCATGCAGTATTATTCTGAAAAAAATGAGTTCACATTTTCCCATATAAATGCAGTAACCTTTTTATTATATACTCATTGTTTTTCTGCCTAAGGCTTAATAATAAAAAGAATATACTACAAGCAATAAAGTAACTGAATTCATGCCGTATTCCAAAATAAATATACAACTGTAGAGTCATCAATACACAGTAACAATATTAATGCGTATGTAGCACCACCCAGTGACCTTGGAACTTTGTCTTGTGTTTGAGATTAGTTTTAAAAAATTCCTGTTTTGGTCTATTTACAATTGAAATTTAGAGTCATACTGTGAATGAATGCACATTGAAACAACTTTTCCAGTTGCTCTGGAATGGATGGATTTTGTTTTTCTGTTGATCCAATGCAATTTTGCTTTTCTGCTTGTAATGGGTGATTTTTTTATAGCTGAATCAATTCCGTACAAATACAATGTACATGTAATTTGAGCAGTGGACTGGCATTGAATCAACAGCACCTCTGTTTCTGTTCTGTCATTGACTGTTTGTAATCATAATATGTGAAACATATGAATTCTTTCAACTGAAATTATCAAAAAGATGCTATGAAATATCATATTCATTTCAAGTGCAATAAGGAGAATGTGATTTCAGTTGGAAATGCGGTCAAAATTACAGTACATTTGATGGTGGGTATAAAGTTTTGGAATGAATGACATACATCTTGTCATTCAGATTTGCAGAACTAACTAAGAATGTACATTTTGAGGAAATTCAAGATGCATAAATGTGAGTATATTACTTGCCATTCTTATAAGAAAAAGTATGTTTATGTCCTGTCGATGTTGGAGGGACCCCAACTATGACCTGTATGGCTTCTATCACTAGCCTAGTGTATCAAAATAGTTAAACTGGAAAAATTGCAAAGCAGCTGTTTTGTAACGGTCCATTTAGCCAGCAGTTTCATCAACTTGGCATATTGGCTCTGATGCTCTGCGCTTCCTACCATCCGCTTCATTCGCAATTTTTCTCAAAGTTAACGTTTTGACTGACTTGTAAATGGTGCCTCTCTGATAGATACGCAATAGCCCTTGGCCTCAATATGTGTTTCTAGGCTATTTTTATAGACCCCAGAGAACACTGGTCATAGTCTGAACCATAATGGTATATTCAATTAATGCGTCTCTCACATTTGTTGTTGACATTGCAAATATCATGTTCATTCATTTGCTTGTTTGAAAGTTTGTTTGTGACTCAGTGAAATGGTCCACATCATTAGCTTTATCATACCTAATTTTGAATGGATGAAACAGTTTGTTTAGTTCATTAACAAACAAATCTAGTGTCTACTACATGAGTGTACAAAGTAGTTCCTAATACACAATACTAAATTAAGGCATGTGCTGTGCAGTATGATGCTGTATAGTATGGGAAAATACTGCACAATTCTGACAAAGTAAAGTTAATGGAGAAAAAATGAGCACACAATAAATATGTATGGCAGATATGCAATATTTATATTATATGGCAGATAGGCACTACTTATATTGTATGGCAGATAGGCAATATTTATATTATATGCTAGATCTTGACTGTATTATATTACATGTAATACAATATACATTGGTTGTTGACTGCATTATATTACATGTAATACAATATACATTGGTTGTTGACTGTATTATATTACACACAATATACATTGGTTGTTGGCTGTATTATATTACACATAATACAATATATATTGGGGGGCCCCGAGTCGCCAAGTGGTCTAAAGCGCTCTCCGTTACGGATCACTGCCATCTCACCTCTGTCTGCATGGGTTCGAGTCTAGGATTCGGCAAATGTGGATATGTGAGAAAGCTTGCCAGTAGCTTCTCGTGGGTCGGTGGTTCTTTCCGGGGATTTCCCGGTTTCTTCCTCCACCATTAATACTGGCCGCCATGTATAGCCTATCGTGTGCTGAAAAATGGCGTTAAGCCCCACAACAACAACATATATTGGTTGTTGGCTGTATTACACATAATACAATAATATATTGATTGTTGGCTGTATTATATTACACATAATGCAATATATATTGGTTGTTGGCTGTATTATATTACACATAATACAATATATATTGGTTGTTGGCTGTATTATATTCAACATAATAAAATATATACTGGTTGCTGACTGTATCATATTACACATAATGCAATAAACATTGGCTGAGGCAGTAAGAATAAATAAATTATACATCATATTCAAAATTTGATAAAAGGACAGTATTAATAATCAAAATTACTTTTCAGCTACTGAAGTATACTCACTTTTTAGTATGTCCTGGAAAGTATCTAATGTATTTATTGTCATGAAGAGACAAATATCTGATAGTGTCTGAAAAAAAAACAGAATGAAGTAAGTATTACACAAAAAATAGGACAAATAAGTATAATACAAAATGGGACAGATGGGGATGAAAAAAGTATCATACAAAAATCTGACAAATTGAGATGGAAATAAGTATTGCACAAAATGTGATAAACTGGGGTGAAAATAAGTATCACACAAAAAGGGACAAACTGGGACAAAGCAAGTATCACACAAATGGGACAAATTGGGGTGAAAATAAAAATCACACAAAAAGGGTACAAATTGGGCTGAAATAAGTATCACACAAAAATGGACAAAATTTGGGCAAAATCACAAAAAAATGGGACAAATTGGGATGGAAATAAGTATCATACATAAATGTAACAAACTGGAGTGAAAATAAGTATCACACAAAAATGGGATAAAATGGGATGGAAATGAGTATCAAACATAAATGGGACAAATTGGGATGAAAATGAGTATCACACATAAATGGGACAAATTGGGATGAAAATGAGTATCACACATAAATGGGACAAATTGGGATGGAAATGAGTATCACACATAAATGGGACAAATTGGGATCAAAAAAGTATCACACATGGGACAAACTCGGGCAAAATAAGTACCACACATTCCACAAAAATAGTACAAACTGGGCATTAAAAGCATCCCTTAATGCACTATTAGTTAACCAGTGTTCAATATTTCCCTACATTTGTCTTTGGTCTTAAAAACCATCAAACAGTACTTTTTACTGCATCCATATTCACTTTGCACAAGTTTGTAACATTCTGAGCTGATCACATGGACCAGTTATTTCAGTTTTTGTTGACCCTACCAGAAAATTATTGGGTTAGACAAGCAGGCAGGCAGGCACTAATTTTGAATGCTGCAGAGAGGGAGGGGATATTAAACAATCAAAAGCAAAACAATAGAGTAGATACACAAATAATCTTTTAAATTCACTGATATACTGACGTAGATTATTTACTTATGCAATAAATTTACACATTTTGAAGTTATGCACTAATGAAATAGCAGCTGAGAGTACATTTGAAAATGACTATTTTTAATCTTAGATTTTTTTGTAAACAGAGACAAATGTATGAGATGTACATGAGGCCAGCCATAGGCTTTGTAATACAGCTCTCACCTGTTATAATGTGGTAATCAGGGTACATAACTGCCAACAACGTTATGTACCAAACAGTGGTATAGCAAAAATGATCATAAATGTTGCGTGTTCTTGTGTGTTGGGGGTAGAGATAAACAAAACGCCAGTTAAAAATGCCTGGACTCTCATTTAAACGCAGAAATTAATCCCTACTGGATGTAGAGTATGTAATTTGTATATCCAAAAAAGTTCTCTGTTTACCAGAACCATCCCCTTTGATGAGTTACAACTGTAATGAAACCAGCCAGGGACATTGGGTGACTAGACCACCCCGGCAGATGAAAGGGAATGCCTTCACATCCAATCAATCATCATCTTCCCTAAGTAAACAAATTGCCAGTCAAATATATAGTAACACTGTTAGTTTAAATAAATTATGTTTTCTTTTTTCACTGCATGGTATTATACATTTAATTATGCCTGATAATATTTTAAAAAGTAAATAAAAATATACCAAGCTTTAGATTACTTCAAGTCATTTTTTAATCAATAAAATATCTTGTTCTCAGTTACATTTGATGATTAGGGACTGAGTGTCATCAAATTATGTGCAACATGCTTTTAGCATTAAAATGTCTCCGTGTCCCAGCTTTAGCTTCTACAACATCCTGCTCCATGAATCCCTTAAAATCACAATCCTATTCACAAAATAAATATTCCTTTTCCTGGATGTCTCCAATGCAAGATAAAATGTCTTTATTCCCACATAAATACTGATAAGACTAAACTTACATTTAAATCTGATTTCATTGAAAAGTGACAATTAATTATTTAAACAGACTTTATTTGTACTGTAGCTACATTGTGAAAATGAACATCTATCTCTTCTGGGCTGCAATGCAACAGATTACAGAAAGAAGCAGCAAATTCAAACAACATGTCACCGCTAATTCTTTCTATGATCTATTGCCATCCAGGTGTCAGTAAACAATGGTCAACAATAAACTGGTCTTCTGAATAATCAGTGAGCTGCTGTTTATAGAGATCAAGTCACTGATCTGCTGGGGTGGCTTTAGTGCTAAAGGCAAATTCGACAGTCTTGCATACTTTAGCCAAATGTACAACAGCTGATAAGGACCAATGACAATCACGGCTTATTATAGACATAGGTAATTTTGAGTGTTCAACAGCCTGTTAGTAATAGAATATCTTACCTTGCCTGAATACAACAGTGGTTAATTAGAGTTAAACTGACTGCAACAACATGTTCTGGTAATGTCCAATTCAGTACAGTAGTTTTTGATGTGAAGGTTTCATCTAACAGATGTCGAAAATTGTTTGAACTTTTTTAATTTTAATTTTTATAAATCTGATCTTGGGGTCCATTGTGCTACCTTGTTATATCTGGAAGTATGTTATGGCAAAGTGCATTATATCTAGAGAGAGCAGTACAAAATACTAGAAACAGAGAACACTTGATTAGTATTTGTGAAAAACATATAGTACGAAACGACTAGCACATCGGGTACGAAACGACTAGCACCTTGGGTACAAAACGACCAGCACCTTGGGTACAAAATGACCAATTTCCACTGGGTATGAAATGACTTGGGTACGGAATGACCATGAGCCCTGTACCACATTATACACGGATGTTAAAGGAACTGTACCACATTATACATGGATGATATTGGAACTGTACCACATTATACATGGATTATACATGGATGATATTGGAACTGTACCACATTATACATGGATGATATTGGAACTGTATCACAATATACATGAACGATATTGGAACTGTACCACATTATACACAGATGATATTGGAACTGTACCACATTATACATGAATGATATTGGAACTGTACCACAATATACATGAATGATATTGGAACTATACCACATCATACATGGATGATATTGGAACTGTACCACATCATACATGGATAATATTGGAACTGTACCACATTGTACATGGATGATATTGGAACTGTACCACATTATACATGGATGATACGGAATTGTGGCACATTACACACAAATGATACTGGAATTGTACATTTTATACATGAATGATATAGGAACTGTACCACATTATACATGCATGCATGCACAGACAGTATAAAATAATTACCATATTTTTCAAAAAGCACAGGGATAAGTAAAAGCCATTACTTAAAAAATTACTCAAGAAGGTTAAAATCTAACCTCAGATTTCCTTTAAAAACAAATTTCTTGATATACCGTATTTACGCCATGTTTTCAGACAGCAACAAATAATTACCTTTTTTTGTCATCCAAAGACATATTAAATTCTTTAATTAGGTGTCCGAAAACAAACAGGGGAAGATAAATTTATGCCCCCCCTCAACGTCCGTAACGAAGTTACCATTAGCTAACATTGACGACATGCTGCCATGAAGTAAAACAAGTATTTTGTCTAACACCACGGAAAGGATAATGAATGAAAAACAGGCATTACTTGCCTATTTTGTCTATCTGATACATGTCCATCCACCAGAAAACACAGCTATACATGTATTAGAGCCACGATTGTGTGCATATTTTCCAAAAGAACTGCCATATTAGTAATCTTGCAATCCACAGTTTAACCCTCTGCTAATCAATGATCATTAAAATCTACCTAACAAACACATGCAAGCTTTAATTCTGTGTAATTAAGATATTAATACAAACTAAATAAAAAGATTTTGGAATTATAATTCTGAAGATATTTATGACAGAAACATTTTAGTATCGAGAGTAGAAATACCAGTACATGTATGATGGCTAATCTTAGAGCACCAAGGGTGAGAGATTCCATATGGGGTGAGTGTTGTACGCACGCCAAGGAAGGGTAAAAATTACAAGCAAGTTGCAATATACGAGCTGGCGTGATTAATATGTTGGTATTTTTTAATATAAACGTGATCTATTTGTTGTGGTTCTCTCTTTTTTATTTCCACCTAGCTGAGGGTAGCTTCAAAACAATCGACTGCTCAAAGATTGTTTTGATGCATGTCGGAGATTTCAAGGTGTCTAGGTGATAATTGTTAATAATATAACTTGTGGGATTTCTTTGACAGGTGTGTTCGGAAATAAAAGGCAGCCATCTGGAAATCAGGAAACAAGCCATAGGCACTTAACATATTAATTCTTCTCTTGACTGAGAAGCAATTCTGGATGGACAGAGTAATGTACTGAAAGATACGGATAGACAAAGCACTTTGTGAGTAAAACTACATGACTGAATAGGGAAATTAAACTGTTACCATCAACTTTGGTAGAACTGTGTAGAGCTGTATTGGCTGCATGTGTATATCTGATCAAATCAACCCCATATTTCTTACTGTTTAATGTTCTTTTGGGCCTGAAATAAAAGTAAAATAGTTCAATAGTTAATTTCCAAACTTTTCACTCTAAATATAAAATGTAAGCTCAGCAAAACTTGAAAAAATTTAAGCAACTAAAAATTTATGAAACACCCATTTCTAAATAATTTTGATGTTTGAATTTTTATTTTATCCGAAACTGCCATATCAAAATTGCTGAAATACTTGACTCCATGCATACAGTTGAAAAAGGAGATCTACCGGTATATTGTATATCTGTTGCTGCCAATTCCTGAATCAAATAATAATAAATATTTCCAATAGCATGATCAAGAGCTAGCGACATTTGTGTGTTCCATTACTATACAATACTCTGTGATGTTACTAAGCATACCTATTAAATTACTGTTGCATAATGCACTGCCATGTTCCTAAGCACACCTATTTTAAAAACTGTAGCATAACTCAAGTAATGGATTGTCCAAGTTTTATTTGATGTGTATGTAATATCCTGTTGTTCTTAAGTAAGTCAAGTATTTCATCATTATTTTTAAGGGTGTTAACTTTCTATATACACACCACTTGGATAGAAAACACATTTTCAGATCACAAAATGGTTAAAACAAACACCAAACCTTGGATATATTTCACAGTACTGAAAATAACGTGGGACAAAACAAACACCAAACCCAGGATATATCTCACAGTACTGAAAACAACATGGGGCAAAACAAACACCAAACCCAGGATATATCTCACAGTACTGAAAACATGGGGCAAAACAATTTAATCCATCATCATCATGTGCCACATTTACATGTCATGATTTAGTGCCCTAGTTCTGAGCTCGGTGATGTCAATATCATTCATAATTAACATCAAAGCATGTGGTATTACAGAAATGGAGAAAGATGGAGTTACACCAAACCTAGGATATATCTCACAGTACTGAAAACAATATGGGGCAAAACAAACACCAAACCTAGGCTATATCTCACAGTACTGAAAACAATATGGGGCAAAACAAACACCAAACCCAGGATATATCTCACAGTACTGAAAACATGGGGCAAAACAATTTAACCCATCATCATCATGTGCCACATTTACATGTCATGATTTAGTGCCCTAGTTCTGAGCTTGGTGATGTCAATATCATTCATAATTAACATCAAAGCATGTGGTATTACAGAAATGGAGAAAGATGTAGTTCTACAACGATACCAAATAATGCCGACTTTACACTCACGTCAAAAAATGATACACCAGAAGAAACAAAACTTTAAAGTTAAGGTAGCTGTTCATATTTGTTCACTTACAAAAACATAACAAATGTGATACATAAAGGTATGAGGGAAAATTATGTACATTATGATATAAAGAAAGCTATCTAACGAAATAAATGAATAAATAGGAAAAACCTAAAGATAAAATCCACAAAAAGGCAACTACATATCTTTGCAAGAGATGTTATTAATGAACAAAAGGTTCTTGAATGAACAGAAATTATCAACAGGTACAACAATTAAAAACATACACTTTGTATGTGATCAACAATCAAAAGTACCACTGACTGGGTTTCACAAAGGAAAATAAAGGAAAAATATGGTTGATAAAAAGCATTGCCCACATATATATATATATATATATATATATATATATATATATATATATATATATATATATATAAAAAATATAACATTTCAGTGTGCTTTAACCTAACGCACACACACACTGAGTATGATCTACATGTACTTTTCTCATGTGAAAAAATATGTTTTCTTCTTAAATGTACAAAAATCAACATAGGAAATGTTTATCATGTATAAATTATTATATAATGTGATCATGCCATGGCTCCTGAAATATCATATGCATGTATTTTTCTTGTACATGAAAAAAATATTTTTTCTTCTTAAAAGTATGAAAAATAACATGAAAGTGTCTCTGATTGCAATTTGGCATATCTGGGCCTAATATGTATATGTAATTTAATTACTTGTGTTAGTTTAAAAAAATTTTTTAATTTTATTTTTGTTTCATTATATTTTATTGTAATGATTATTTTCACGGGATTTGATATTTTTGAGAAAAAAAATTCAGTCTTCTGTTGACTTGATTAGAATGCAAAAGTATGACTTAAGCACTATTTTTAGCTCACAGTTTTTGTAAACATCGAGTGAAAACGATTGGCTATTACCAAGGTCATGTTCAGCCTACGTGTTAGCTCTGTTCTAAACAGCCTTTCTTTTTTAATTTATTTCCAGTGTGGGAATCTGCTTCTTAGATAGGGCTATTCTAGCCTATGTGATAATTGTCATTTTTTTAATGAGCTGTTCAAATTAGTGATCACGTAGCCTGTCATGTGAGCCACCATGTGATCTAAAATCACGGCTTAAAACAGACGCTCTCTAGTAGATTTTTCAGTCATATTTTTTACACCGATAGAGCTCGAGGTGTTTTATTGTTGAAGCCAGTTTGTTCTGACGTTTATCTATTTTTTGGAATTTAATAATTTATTCTCTAGAAAACTACACAAGTGCTCTTTTTTATAAAATTCTGAGACAAAGATATTCAGTGGAAATTTATTCTGGAATTCTAAACGGGAACATTATAAATTGTGATTCAACGAGGAACTGTTGCCATCAGTACAACGACCTCATCTGACGTCATCGCCTTCCATACTGGAACTTCATAGAGATTCGAACCTGGATTCAATTAGAACTGTTTAGTGATAGGACTCATATTTTTCAATTCTAGGATTAAATTTTGGATTATATTCACAAACCATAAGTCCTATTTCATATTTTTATCTTGTTTTCTAGGGAAATAAATTATTTTGTTAAAATTTACAAAGCTTGTTGACATTCACTCTTTTCTTTTGTTACTTTTGTATGAGCCTACACATAACAATAGGTATATTTGAGTAAATTGTTCTCTATATAACACTGGCTATTTGTAAGGCTGCAGTATACTAACTTTAACAAAAACTATTTACATGGCAGCCATGTACCTAATGTAGCAAAGATTATCTGTATAATAATAATAATAATAATAATAATAATAGTAATAATGTGGACTTAATACGGCACCTAATCTTTAGAAACTCTAGGCATTCTACGATATTAGATAACATATAAAAACATATATAATTACAAGATTACAAAAACAAACACCATGAAATTACAAAACAAAAATATGCTGACAATAATTAGGAAAGTAAACATTACTAAGTCTTAAAGTCTGTTCTTGTAGTCAAAATAGGTGAGTTTTAAGAGCACTCTTGAATGAGATCACAGTGTCCTTGTGTCTAAGATCTAAGGACAATTCGTTATATGTAGCTGGGCCCTGGTACACAAAAGAACTTGTCTATATGACTTCATTTTAACAGTGGGAACAATGAGAATGTGAGTCTTGGAAGAGGAGCACACATTACTAGATTGTGCGTACACATGTACGTACATTATAACAAGACTAAAATATTCCAAAAGATCTTGTACCATCAATATCAGGTCTCAGACCTTATACTTTGTTTTGTACAACCATTCTCATATGTTTGATCCTATTCCACACATGCCAACCCTGAGTGAGGTATAAACATAATTTTTGCTAATATATGTGGCAAAAAGCAATCTAATTATAAAAAGTATAAGATTATATATATATATATATATATATATATATATATATATATAAAATACTAACATTAGTATCCCTACTTCGTTAAGGTTATGACATCATAGCTAATATATTACATGCCATAATTACAGTATACTGTATCAAAAATGAACATTTATTTTTACTACAAACTTGATTCTGCAATCTTTGGCAAAAATGGGCAAAATCTATGTGGATTAGAACCATAATGCAAATACAAAACATAACAAAGTTTTTTTTATATTCAACACTAACTAGCC
This sequence comes from Megalonaias nervosa, assembly GCA_016617855.1. Lineage (NCBI taxonomy): Eukaryota > Metazoa > Mollusca > Bivalvia > Unionida > Unionidae > Megalonaias > Megalonaias nervosa. The sequence continues at coordinate 48,443 of JAECUM010009896.1, forward strand.
TACATGTCTAACTTTTGCAAAATGACAATAAAGTCCAGAACTTCTGCAATGATCTGATGAAGTGTCCAATCTGAGTGCTGTACTGCATTACTCTCATAATCTTCTTTACAAATTTGTAAAGCAGTGGTGATTTCTCCTTTTTCAGATCAGAAATGTTTTGAAGTTTAAAAAGACCCATCTGCTCAAAGAATTTTCATCCACAAATCAAACCGTTAAAACCCCATTTTGCTTAATATCTGGTGACATTTTCTTTAAAAGTACAGATTGGTCAGCTAACTAACTTGATTATTGATATAATGAATCTGCAAGAAAAGTTTCAAATTAAAGAAACATATCTGTTTTCTTGGAAATGGGTCATATATATTTGCTATAAATAGAAAATTTGGAAAATAACATGTAGATCTATGATGGAAAAATGATTTCTCATGCTATTCTAATGCAGCAGTCACTCTTTTCAGAATATTCTCAAAATTATATGATGAGTGGAATTTAAGAGATGATAATATAAATGATAAACGCAATTATTGCTTTACTTTTATTTTTTCATGTACCAGAAAAGCGTAATGATTACGTTAAAAGCATAATGGCTGGCATGTATGCTATAACTATGTAAATTCTGCATGTATTAAACATCCTTTGTACATTAAATCCTGAAAGTCACATCAAAGACTTGCCAGCTCATTTTCTGTGTATTTATAAAGTAAAGAGACTAACCCAGAATAACCACAAAGCACCTGAATAACATGAAATAAGGAGGTCATTTTACATATTACTGTGTTCATTGTTTAGTAAACAATTTCAACAATGAAGACAATTTTGTAAACTTTTAAGCCTAACCATTTATTATCAACACAGTTTGTTACATTTCAAAATATTATTTGTGAAACACTACATTTTAAACTTGGAACCATTTTTATTGGAATAGCATGCAAATAATGGATAACCTCAAAGGGAGCTAACTGTAGTATTCGGCCTTATTCTAGGTGTGTGCCATTTGCCAAAACTGGAGAGATGGCTCTGGATACCTATATATGTACTTTAAGATGTTTAATATAGATGTTTAATATATAGTAATTATGAAGATGAGATGGTGTTGTGTCAAATTCATTCAGAATGATGTCATTCATGTGTTTACATGAAGTCAGGTACTAGGTGGCCATTAATCCCAGTTTCCTCTGATACTTCCTACCCCATTTTTGATATTGGGACAATCATGTTGGGGTGTAAGGTAGGAGTACTGAGCATGTGTCAGCAATGTTTTTGTTTGGTATAACATGACTACTGCATTCACACAAGTTCTCTGCTTTGTGAATTTGGCTTTCTCCAGATTTCTGGTCATTGTTCTCAGAATAAATGTGCTGAGAAGTTTGTGTTCTTTTAGTTTTCTATAAATGTCAAGTGACTTTAAATTATATTTTCGATTTGTTTTCCTAAAACAAGACTGGAATTTGGTTTACTGTTGATATCACACGACTACTAGACCTCTGATGTCATGGACATGTAGATTATGAGATTTGGGTAGTCATCTGACTAGCAATAAAAATGGTGCATTCCAGGTCAAATTTAATCAATGCTGTAGTTTCATCTCATCTGTCTGCAAATAAAAGGCATAACAAATGTTATGCTTGCAATTTCTGAGAAAATAAATCATTTTCCAATCAATTTTATGCAGGTATAGTTTGATGAAAGGTCATTCAAATTTGCTTGGCAGGTGAATAAGTGGCTACCCTATGCTGACATCACATGGTGTTGGTGAATCCCAACTTTTCAACAGGCAAATGACTCTGAACCTACACCCCAAGGAAACCTGGATTAGGTAGCCATGCAAATAGTCTTTCCACATGCAGTACCCTGATGAGGTAAGCCATGGCAGTATAAACTGACTTTCCAGTTCCAGTACATGATGGTCATGTGAGTATTCTCTCTTTTACCAGAAACACCAAAAGACACTCAAAAACCAAAATAAACAATTATTTACATGTTTTGGTTGTATATATTGGTGTACACTCAAATATTATGATTTGTAATTGTTTTAATAATATTAATAATAATAACAATATTTGATTGAAGAGATTTTGATACGAATTATTTACTTTGTACCAATTTCTGGTATAAGTCATTTAGCAACATCACTCAGTCATACTTCATTTTACTCGATTGGATAGACAAGATAAATCGTGAATTGATCAAAACTTAAAATATAAAGGTGAGATTACGATTGTGAGAATCCAGAATGTGTATTTATATATTTTCCGTGGAAATATCATATACTTATGTGTTTGAAAGTAAATAAAGGCCTAACAGCCATACAAAACGAGGTAAACGCAAGTATGACCGAGCCGTTTCATTATACAAATGGAACTATATATAGAAAAATGTAAATGATTCATATAAAATCACCAAAATCAAATCTTTTGCTTTTTGATCATTATTCAAACACATACAAATCATAATACGTTTATCTTCACGAGTATTATGGTATAAAATATGCGCTTTTATTGTTTATTTCTGTTTCTGCGAGTGTTTCGGTGTTTCTTGTAACCCTTCTTTCCTTGTTGAGGTAGACGACCGCCGTACTAACAATGTCGGTCAAATTATATAGATGCTGTGATAATACCGTTTGAAACCTATCGAAAACAGGTTATATACAAATGAGGAACTCGTTTACTATGAACTGTTGTGTTTAATTTCATTATTTAGGCAGCCATTTTTAACATTCGAACTCAAAATAAAATCTTTTAAGGAATAAAATCACCGATATAAAAATAAAACCATATAAAAACTGTATGAATTATAAGACCGGGTTTGAAGTAATGATACTAATGCTCCACGAAGCCTCTACTTACACTCCATTTATACAGTCATAAATAACGATTGAGTCATCATCACTACTAGATATCAACGTCTCACCATTTGCAGAATAATCTACACTTGTGATTTTATCACTATTTTCTCGAAATAATTTAGCAACACCAAAACTACGGATTACATTATCCGTCAACTTCATTTCTCTGGTCATTTCTGTGCTTGGGTGTGTTCGATTATTTTTTCAAAGATCACCAAAGGTTTTAATTTGAAGATGGAAATAAAGACCAAAGAAATTTGGAATAAAGCAAATCGAGCGCACGAATTATTTTTCTAGACTGCTTTTAGAACGTGTTCTTTTACAATGTACGTAACACCGATTATATAAGGAGATATTCTCGAGCAGGTCCATAAATGTAGTGTGATAACTTCGGAAAAGTTGAAGTGTTCTTTTATGTGTCATATGAATTTCTGTTATAAAAGATATATGATAAAACTTTTGTATTGTAAGCTAATCGTCTGTGCGGTGGCAGTTGTAACTAAACAACTATCGTAGGTTATTGTGGGCACAAGTGTCACTTGTGACCTCTGTTCTACTTGTCCTCATGTAAGACCTCGACGCTGATATTTATGTTTTGGGCGTCAGTAGCACTAAAACATAAATAACATGTTATTATGTCTCACACGTAGGACTACTATTCTACCAGATGGTAAACGCAATAATTTTTTTTCAGAATTATAGAATATATGAAAATGGGACGTTCTCTGCATAATTTGAGTGTGCAGAATTACAAAATGAACTCGTCTTTATGATATTTTTTTAAAAAAAAAAAAAATGCACAGGAAGCATTCAAAACGTGCACTGCCCTCAATTTTAAATATATTTTGGGACCTCATGTAAGACCTCGACGCTGATATTTATGTTTTGGGCGTCAGTAGCACTAAAACATAAATAACATGTTATTATGTCTTACACGTAGGACTACTATTCTACCAGATGGTAAACGCAATAAATTTTTTTCAGAATTATAGAATATATGAAAATGGGACGTTCTCTGCATAATTTGAGCGTGCAGAATTACAAAATGAACTCGTCATTATGATATTTTTTAAAAAAAATAAATGCACAGGAAGCATTCAAAACGTGCACTGCCCTCAATTTTAAATATATTTTGGGACCTCATGTAAGACCTCGACGCTGATATTTATGTTTTGGGCGTCAGTAGCACTAAAACATAAATAACATGTTATTATGTCTTACACGTAGGACTACTATTCTACCAGATGGTAAACGCAATAATTTTTTTTCAGAATTATAGAATATATGAAAATGGGACATTCTCTGCATAATTTGAGTGTGCAGAATTACAAAATGAACTTGTCTTTATGATATTTTTTTAAAAAAATAAATGCACAGGAAGCATTCAAAACGTGCACTGCCCTCAATTTTAAATATATTTTGGGACCTCATGTAAGACCTCGACGCTGATATTTATGTTTTGGGCGTCAGTAGCACTAAAACATAAATAACATGTTATTATGTCTTACACGTAGGACTACTATTCTACCAGATGGTAAACGCAATAATTTTTTTTCAGAATTATAGAATATATGAAAATGGGACATTCTCTGCATAATTTGAGTGTGCAGAATTACAAAATGAACTTGTCTTTATGATATTTTTTTAAAAAAATAAATGCACAGGAAGCATTCAAAACGTGCACTGCCCTCAATTTTAAATATATTTTGGGTCTGCAAATTCTTGACCACGTGCTATTTTTGGACGTAATTTGCATATTTCTTACATATGGTTGCATTGAAATGTTTTGTAAATATTCAGCTTTAACAATAAATGGACTTCTGTGTTCCAGGTCCTTAGGAAGACTTTCTGTGCCTTTTTATCAAGCATACCCTTAACATTGCACAATGTACCATATGTTTTAGTCATATAAAGTTTGAAATTACACATTACTCATTAAAACCAGTGAAACATATTCATTACAGTGCTCTTGTACATACATAGTTCGATCTGAAGTTACAATTTAGTAAACTGCCATTTTAATTTTTTGCTATGACAAGATATTTTTGGTTAATTTTCATATCTTTAAAATAAAATCAATGACAAGAAATTTAATTCTATTATTTTGAGTAATATAACACAGTTGATGAAGCAGAGGCAAGTGTTAAAATGTGGAATTGGAGAGAGAAAAAACTATCACTGAGTTGGTTCTCAAGAAATATTATACTGGACCATATATTGTGAATCACTTGCACTGATTCAATAATGGCAATCTTTGAATGATTTTCACCTGCCATGAACAGTTTCATATTTAAATGATCAAGGTCAAACAGTGATTGAAGAAGAAGATGGTTTCTGCACAAACATTTTAGCTATCAACCATGTACTTTCACAAATGACCTGCACATTAGGTAGGAAAAAGTCAATTTCTTCTGGGGTCAAAAGGTTGGAGTTCAAGATCACGGTGACTGTTCTTTAGAACATGCCTTAACCAAAGTTTATGGAGGGTTTGCCCATAAGTTAAAAAAGAGGCCTTTTGAGTTGAAATGATGCACAGGACAGTTTCTTTGAGGCAAAAAAAACATGTGTTCACATGTCTGTGCCAAAAGAAAGTTACAGTTGGCAAATACATAGTCATGCAGATGCCTATGACATTCATTTCCTACCCATTGCAAAACTATACAGCCATTTCAGCCCCATAAAAACTATACAGCCATTTCAACCCCATGAAAACTATGCAGCCATTTCAGCACCTTACAGAACTGTACTCCATTTCAACCTTGCAAAACTATACAGCTGTTTCAACACCATATAAAACTGTACAGCCATTTCAACCCCATAAAAACTGTTAAGCTATTTCAACCCTTGCAAAACTATACAGCCATTTTATCTATCCCCTTCCAAAACTATGGCCATTTCAACCCTATACACAACTATCCAGTTCAACCCATTATAAAACTAAATGGTAATTTCAGCACCTTACAGAACTATGCAGCTATTTCAGCACCTTGCAAAACTATACAGCCTTTTCTTGTGGTTTTCTGATTATCGATTATAATCGATCATTGGTTGGTTGAGAAAACAATAAGATAATCAATTGTGAATTTCCATATTCAATTGTGTGAAAAAGGAGACTACTTTTCAGTTGTTTGCAAAAAACAAATGTTCGTAAAACTCCTGTGTAAATGGTAAGCTATATAGGACTTCCAATCTACTACATCTGAATTATTTATTCTGATCACAACTTAGAAATATAAAACCATACCATATTTTGTAGGTGCAAATTTTCAGTAATTAGGAACATTTAGTCATGATTACATGATTTTGCTGTTACATTGTTGAGTGAATAAATTAAAACAAATTTTGATGATTTGTTTCAGTTTAAATGTAAAATCCTTTGTAGTATTTGTAAATAATGGCAAACAAGAAAAGCATGTCCTTCTATACTTCAAATGATAAACACGTCACATATGAATGAAAGGGTTTGGCGGGATTGCAACAGTTTTCAGTTACATAAAAATGATCAGCCATAAAATGTGCTTTCATTTAACAAAGTTGTAGAACAAAAATAACAACATTTAATATTTTTATCAGGTTAACATATACATGTCATTAATAGAAATTACTCCTGTCATTTATTAACACTTTGAATTGAGCAAAGATATAACTGTATAACAAACAGAAATTAAAATTTGTTCTTAATAACCAATTATAATCAGTTATAGGTTGGTTAAGTGGAACTGATTATTGATTATGAAATTCTGACCGATTCCCATCTCCCATCTCTAGTCTTTTCAACCCATTGCAAAACTATACAGCTGTTTCAACACCTTATAAAACTTTACAGCCATTTCAACCCCTTAAAAACTATACAGCTATTTCAACCCTTGCAAAACTACAGCCATTTCAACCCTATACAAAACTGTATAGCCATTTCAACCCCTTAAAAACTATGCAGTCATTTCAGTCCCATACAGAACTCTACACCATTTGAACCCCTTACAAAACAATGCAGCCATTTCATCTGAAACTATGGCTGTTTCAACCCCTTACAAAGGACCACTTTGGTGACCTGGTGGTTGGAGCATCCACCTTGAATGCAGGTGGTCACGGGTTCAAACCCTGGCTGAGTCATACCAGAGACTTTTAAAAATGGTACTAGCAGCTGCCTTGCTAGATGCACAGCATTAAAAGGTTAGTATTAGGACTGGTTGGCCTGGTATCAGGATAATGTGACTGGGTGGGACATCATGCTACATGTCAGCAGCATGATTCCCCAGTGCTAGACATCACTATAAACTGCCACACTGCAGACATTGTAGCAATTGACTGAAAAATTGTTAAAGCAATGTTAAAATCCAAACCATGACACACTCACACACACTCAAGCCCTTACAAAATTTCGGAGCCATTTCAACCCCTTAAAAACTATACAGCTATTTCAACCCTTGCAAAACTAAACAGCATTTTGAACCCCTTACAAAACTATACATACATTTTATCTCCTTTCAAAACTGTGGCCATTTCAACCCTATGCAAAACTATACAACCATTTCAGCCCCTTAAAAACTATGCAGTGATTTCAACCCATACAGAAATCTTCACAATTTGAACCCCTTTGCAAAACTATATAGCCATTTCAACCCCTTAGAGAACCATGGAGTCATTTCAAACCTGTACAGAAATCTACATTTGAACCCCTAACAAAACTTCATTTACTTTCAAAAGCTATTTCAACCCTTTACAAAACTGTACAGCCACGGCAACACCTTAAACGACTATACAACCATTCAGCCCCATACAAAACTCTACAGCCATTTCAACCCCTCATAAAACTGTACAGCCATTTCAACATTTTATGGTTTTTTTGTTTGCTAAAGAGTTCTTTTTATTGAACACAACTTTAAAAAATTAATTTCTGATCAACTCCCTTGTGTATTCATTTGTATTTTGCAAATTCAGTAAAGACTGATGAGATATTTACATGGGTTTGAATAAGTGTTTATGAAGTCCAGTAGGTATTTGCATCAGTTTGAGTAATTGTTTATAAAGTCCAGTAGGTGTTTGCATTGGTTTGATTAATTGTTTATGAAGTCCAGTAGGTGTTTGCATGGGCTTGAGTAAGTGTTTATGATGTTCAGTTACTACTATCAACATGAAGGAGGTTATAACATTGTCATTTTCTAACATGTAGAAACATTATTGCTGCAAGGAGAGAGATATATGGGTATCCATACACCTGGTCACTAGATACTGAATATGCAATTAGATGTGTAACTTTTATTGATGCAAATCAGAGCCATTTTGCAAACTTTCACATTGCAAAACATAATCACAGATATACAGGCTATTTCACTTTGTGCATAATCTGTGTTAAAATCAAAGGATAAGGAAAGATATGTAGAATTAACTAGTTCATATTTTGCTTCATGGTCAGAAAAGGAATTAAATTTTTGAAACAATAAGAATACTATTATAGAAGAAAAAATAAATAGAAATATCAAACCAGATGCAGCCATTAGGAAATTCATGGAAAGATAGACATCTAAAACAATATCCTACACTGTTTAATGTTAAGATTTTTATGCAAGAAATTTATTGGTTTCTAACATTCTAGTTTAATCTTTTTCAGTTCTCAAACCTGTCAATCAAATTACTTTTCTGCAAGTAATTAATCACAATTGGATCTACAGTCTGAAACAGGCACACATGCATGCTTGCATTTCATTTGGGTTGTGACAAGATACCACAAAGATCAAATTGCAGTTGATCAAATTCAAATGAATGGAAAATGTATTTGGTATGAAGAAGATGTGTAGCCAAGTACAAAAAATAGTCCAGTTCTACTGATTGTCTAATTATATTTTATAACTATTGTAATTTTTCTTCCTTTCATTCATTCATTTTTTGGGGGGCCAGTGCTTGTAGATAATCAGTATTATGAAAGTTAAATGTTCATTTTTTGTTCACATTTTGGCATTGTTTCTCGTATTATATTTATAAATATCATGCCTTGTTTATTGTATATATTTTAACATTGTCTTCTTTTAGATTATTTAGTATTATGTAAATATTTGTTGCATGCTTCGGTGAAGGTAATCTGTCCTGTTCTCTCTGTAATTAAGAAACTAGAAATAAATTAAACATGACTTTTACTTCTGTTTTCTGTACCATTTTATAATTCTGTGAGATAGTAATGGCAGTGTTTTTTGTGTTGGTTCAGTCATTTAGCTTCCACAAATACAATTTTAGACATTTCATTTTTTTCATGAATTGTAGTTTATTTATTTGAAGTTGAGATAGTTAAAGAAAAGAGATATTCAGAAGCTGTTTCATTTTTGTTATTCACCTGGCTGTAAGTCAAAGTGAACTTTTAGTATGGCCCTGTGCTAGTTGTCTGCCATTCTTGATGCTGTGAGTTCACTTTCTCACTCTTGCGATACTACTGTATACACGTGTTCTCTCAAACATACATGATAATCAGGTTGACATAAATAGACCAATAACTTTTTTAGAAAAATTTGCTGTTTATTTTAATAGTTATTGGCCCAAAGTCCAACATACTGAAAAAAAAAAAATTTTTAGCACTGATAAGTATATAATTGGTTTGCTTGTATATTAAGTGGAACAAAGAAATTCAGGAAGTAAGATTTAATTACGTTGAAAGAACTGTACCAATCAAGAACATTGTAACTTTGGTGATGTCAACAATAGATGAAGACTTGCATTCCCACTGCATGATTTATAATTTTTCATCAACTCGAATTTTTCATGCACCATAAATTCATACAAATTATAATTATTTTGTCATTATTTTTCATCCATTATGATTTTTCATCCATCATCAACCATCAGATCCATGCAAAATTATTATTAGTTATTATTTGGTGTCAGATGTTTCATTTGCCATTGAATCATACAAATTTTAATTATTTTTTGTCTTCTAATTTTTCATGCAATCTAAACTTTTTTGTACAGAAAAGGATGATTAATTTGTGTACCTATCATTAATTTGATCACCTGAAAATAATGTTTCAGAAATGTACCAAAAAGTCTGATAACATAGTTCATTAAAAAGTATTTAAAAAAGGACCATGAGGAAATGAAATTAGTTCATATAATGACCTGAAGAATATGTTACAGTTTTATCATGATTCATCACATAGTATATAACTTTTGTGTTGTGTGTCAGTTCACATTGCTAGACTGTCCAAAAATATCATCAATTTAATAAACTTTGGTAAATACGTAAAATAGGGACATTACCTGATGGGTTTTATTTCAGATTGTATATAATGCAAATGTCTTCAGATTACTGGATCAACCTTTGTATGCAGAGGAAAGTATTATATGCATGTTTTTTTAAGCTTACAAGAAAATAAAAAGACCAAGTGTTATTATATAAAAATGTGCACTTTTGTTTTAAAAAATGATGACACTACAAAATTTACCTAACCAGCTTTGGGGGCATCTATCAAAATCCATCCATCAAAATATTTATTACATTTTTCATTCTGTTTAAGATGTGTGGCATGTCATATACATATTCATCAAAACCAGTGAAATCCCTCAAAACCAAAAACCATTGAGACCTCCCAAATATCTGGTTTTAAGAACTTTTAAGTTTACTGAGGTTTATGGCTCTTTTGTGTGGTGCAAAGACTTCAGATTAGCTTTTTTTCAGTTCTAATCTGTGTCTGTGCATGTGTCGAGTGTCCAGTATTGTTTTAATCTCATATGCCCTTGAGATATTTATGGGTCTTTGCTTCAGAGATTAGCCCACTATAGTACTTGTTAACTGTAATCAATCTGGTCAAACATGTGTCTGGAATTTAGGAGCTAAAATGTCTCCAAGTTGAAAACGAGTTTTGGTTTTACGGGTTATTTTAAGTGTAAAATTAAAATTTGGGATGAAAATTTGTTTTGGTATTCAGAATTAAGGGGTTTCAGTTTATGGGGATGATGACACAGAAGGAAAAATTCAAAGATATATATATATATATATATATATATATATATATATATATATATATATATATACACACACAAGTCTTTTCTGTTTCAGAGTAAATTCAGGATTCACTAATGGTCTTTCCATTTAGAGTCTCAGCAGTCTATCAGCACTGACTTTCTACTTGACACTGATATTAGGTATGCAGTCACAGGTGTTAATGTACTGCCCGAGATATTTGTATCCCTCTGTCAGAACAGGAGGATTAGCTACACTTACACATTTCCCTGGAAGTAAACACAGCTCAATGGCATCTTTCTATGCTCCTAGACCTCAGAGCCCCACTCTTACAAGGCCTCAGAGCTGCACAGAGCGACACAACAGTGTCAGAAAGGACAGTCTGGAGATATTTAGATCAGCCCTTGATGCAGTGTCACCAGGGCAAATGATCCAGAGAGTTCTGAGGGTCATAAAGAGGGAGGACAATAAAGAATCAGCCATACTGAAGGTGGAGGACAGAGAATATCAGCTGCACAAGAATGTTTATGTAGTGGGTTTTGGGAAGGCAGTGTCAGGAATGGCCAGGGCTGTAGAAGACTGCCTGAAGGATCATATCGTCAAGGGAGTAATAAGTATCCCTAAAGGGTCGAGGGAACAACTTCTGGCAGCTGGAAAGGGGTAAATATTGGTAAACGAAATGAACAACTGATACTGGATACCCATCAGTATCATAATAATTTTACATTCGCAATTACATTTAAGAGTATAATTGTAATATGATTCAGACTGAAGTAAATAAATTTTGTTTGCTTCCATCACCATAATTCTGTGTGATATGTCCATGATTGAAGATTAATAGGAGATTTATATGCATCAGTGACTGACACACAATTCTGATCCTGTTGGTGTCTTATATGCATCAGTGTCTGACACACAGTTCTGATCCTTTTGGTGTCTTATATGCATCAGTGCCTGACACATAATTCTGATCCTGTTGGTGTCTTATATGCATCAGTGTCTGACACACAATTCTGATCCCATAGGTGTCATATATGCATCAGTGCCTAACACATAATTCTGATCCTGTTGGTGTCTTATATGCATCAGTGTTGGACACACAATTCTGATCCCATTGGTGTCTTATATGCATCAGTGCCTAGCACATAATTCGGATCCCGAAGGTGTCTTCTGTGCTTCAGTGCCTAACACATAATTCGGATCCCATTGGTGTCTTATATGCCTGAGTGTCTGAAACACAATTCTGATCCCATGGGTGGAATTTTCCTACTGATCACCAGTCTATAATCAAGAATTATTTTTCTTATATTTCTGAACAAAAACTTAGTTGCAAAGTCAAAATTGTGTAAGGTGGATATAGATGTAACTTTAAAACACCAAAACACCCTTTGAAAATTTACACACCTTAAGATAGAGTGTAAAATATTAGGTTTACAATACAAAATTCAGGATAAACCTTAAATGACATTAAAAAATATAGCAGCGTTTAAAGAACAGTGTTGTAGACAGCCAAGAAATGACTTTTAATTGTGTCATAAATTGTACATTGAAAAGTTAAAATATTAGATCAACTCTTATCACTAAAATTAAACAAGACAAACAAAAAACATGAGCTAGTCATCGTTTCAACATTGATTTAGATTATTTTTCCTTTCATTAATAATTATGCAAAGATGAATTTGAAAAAAATAACAATTACAGTTAATCTTGACTGGATTATTGGTTTTAATGGATTGCCATGGAACTTGGTAATATTATGGATATCACCTGAAGATGTAGCTCAACCGGTCACAAAACCCGAAGAGGTTTTGGGATGGTTGGTTGTCTTTTGTAATTTGTTATGGCTATATTAAACTACTTAGACAATTGCCATGAATCTTTACACACACATTAATCCTAAATGAAAAAAAGGCTGCACAGACATCCAATATGGCTGCAACAGCAGCCATCTTGAAAATCTGATCACTGCTCATGAATGGATGGTCATATCAACATGGTGTTTTCACTAAAAGATTTCATGTGATATCTAGCTGGTCCAAAATGGAAATGCTGCTGATCCAATGTCCAATATGGAATCAACATTGGCATTATTAAAAGTTTTATCACTACTCCTTCTAGATGGAAAGTCATATCAGCATGGGATTTTCACCAGAAAATGTCATTTTTAGAACATTTTAGGTTGTCAACAACATAAAATATGTTACTAAAATTATAATAAAGAATGTGGTAAACATCAAGTAGACCAGGTTTTTTTATGGGGGAGTTCAGTGTTCTAGACCCAGACCCAAATAAGTATGTTTACTCTATTGACAATGATCTGAATATTTAATCCAATCTCATAGAGAAATATTAACTATATATGTGTTGTTTACAAAATAAATGAACTTGATGTTGGACAGTGTCAGGTACTTGTATAATTATACATAATATAATTGTGGAGAAAAACTAGCAAATAATACAGATTAAATATAACAGATGTGTCATCTATTCTGCTTTGGGTTTCAGGGTAATCACGACTGATTAATGCTTGGGGCACTAAATAAATTATCAAGGAATATTTGGAATTTATTCACTTTTCTTTCAAAAATATAAACATGGTTATTTGTTTTTTTTCTCATCGTAAATCACAGTATTTTATACTTCTTTGTGACTATACAGTGATCAACGCATTACTGACTCAATATAATGTTTTCATAGGTAATCTGCACTGGCTAAAGCTTTGATATGTCCAACATAATTGAAAGACTTTGGGTAAATTTTAGACACTGAGATATTTCAGAGGTGACATGTTAGTCATAAGAAAGAAAAGAACAGAAACAGTCAAGCACAGTTTTATTGTAAACCAATCTAACATCATATGAAAAATGGCAATCAGTGAATTTTTTTTTATAAAAAGTTATATACGTACAATAAAAATGGAGTGAATCTGCAAGATTTTGAAATGTGTGATGTTGCATGAATGATACACATTAGAATGAAAATGTTCACCGCATGCTGGATGAAATTTGGCATGTGCATTATACATTATTACACATTATGCAAACCAAAATATAGTAATTATTTTTTCTTTGTATGAATTAATTTGAAATGATCATGTTTGATTTGACTTTAAAGCTTGGACCACACTTCACTACTCGTATTAATATTTAATACTTGCACCCAAGTAGCTTGTTTAGAAATATGTTAGATTTTTAATTCTTTATAAGATCTCTGTAGATAATTTTCAGAATGTTTTGCTTGTACAAGTTGATGACCTTATTCCCATGCTTATCAAAATTAGTGGTTTCAGTAGCATCATATTATCTTAGAGTTCTGGTTATCAAAGAGAAGTATTTAAACAAACCTTTGCATCAAATTTGTATACCTCAACCATGATAGCAGAGGGAGGTATATAGCTTTGCTACTGTGCATTAGTATATGTGCACAAGTCATCCTGAATCCATTTTGGCATGATATAAAAGGGTCCCAAAAACTTTGTCATGGTCATGAGTAATTTTTCAACTTTTTGCGTATTTTTTAACATTCTGAACTTGTGCTAACACAGTCAAGCAAAGACAACTGGAGGTAAGCAAATAAAATTTGGTAGATGTATTTATTTTCAATTCATTGGAGCAATTCTTGAATTTTTACACATATTAAAAATTTTGGGGACTTGTTTTAACGAGACCTTTATGAGTACAATTTAGGAAAAATCATGTGAGCTGGACAAATAGATGAACTCATTAGAATTTTATATCATTATAACAATTTCTTGCATATCTCTAAAGAATCGAATTTTTGTGGATGGTTTCTCTACAGTGCAGGCATACATATTTTACCAACATAAATCTAGTTTTATCATTTCAAATGGTATTGAATTTCCATGACTGTACTAAATAATTAACAATTTCAAGACTTGGAGGGACAACATTTAAACTCATCTGGGATATATATTAATTTTAACTTCGTGGTTCTCCTTTCTAATAGGTTACTGCCAAAATGATATACCTGCTAAACTGTTTCTGATGAGCTTGCCAAATTATTCCTTCCTTCATTCAGAATATTCTTTTTATTTTTAAATATACCGTAGTTGTATTGACTCAAGATTGGCACAGCCACTTTTCATTTTCAACAAATCCATGTTTATGATTAATGTACCTAATGAATGAATACATGTAACTTGTATTTTGTCCTCCCTTATTCACAGGAGCTACAAGGATGTCATTTTAATTCTCTCAGCTTTACCACCTATTACAAATTGAAATAAAATACAATAATTTTGTTTCAGCTTTGCAGTTGGATTTTGAAATACCACAAAAAGAATATGGCTAAAACAATGTCATTTTACAAGTACATGTACCTTACCTTACCAATTACTGAACAATTTCTCAAACTACAGCTTGCCATTATTCTTTTTGCAGGCATTCATTTCTTCCTTTAATTAAGTTTTATCATTTGTTGTAAATCTAAAGAAATATGTATGCCAAGGAATTTAAAGTTAGAAATAAACCAATTTAAGTCCATCTCAGAACATTATTTCATCAGAAAATTTATTGTTGCCAATCAAGATAATCTTTGTTACCTCACCTGATCATAAGTCCAAGTGAGCATATTATATTTCCTACATCATTATGTGTTGTCCGTCCATCAAAAATTATTTATTACTTTGTTTTGATTCAATATTTCTGTTCATATTTCACTCGTACTTGGAATATGTGCTTGTATCTTTAAAGTCTTGTTCAGGATTCATCCAGATTTAGATAAGCTTGCAATTTTTCTGTCTGTGGGTTGGGGGCTAATCTTGTTTCTACAGTGGAGGCCATATTTCTGATCCAATTTTTGATTGAACTTTAAAAATGGGCTTGTAACATAAGGATCTTAGGTGAGTTCAGATAGGTGAAGAGCAAGATAGATAGATACATATATATTAATTAAGTAACCTTGCATCTGACCTGCTGAGTTTCTTACTACTGGAAGCCATATTTCTAATTCAGTTTTGACAAACTAGGAGGCCAAGTTGGTCAAGTGGACTAAGGCATTCACCATTACAGATCACTCACATCTCACCTCTCTCTTCTTAGGTCAGAGCCTCTGTCTTGGCTATTGTGGGTATGTGAGGAAGCTTGCCAGTAGCTTCCCATGGGTTGATGGTTCTTCACGGGTTCTTCCACCAGATCTGCTGGCCACCATGTATATCATGTGCTGAAATAATGGTGTTAAACCCAGAATACCAACAACAGCAATTTGATAAACTCGAAATATATGCTTATATCATCAAGATCATGGATATTTTGAGAATGAGCCATATCTATGTATATTAATGAGGTAATTTTGCATCTGATTGGCTGAGTTTCTTGCCACTCAGCAGGCAGTAATTCTGAACTGATATTGATCAAGTAGTAGTTGTAGGTGTCAGGTTTAATGGCATATCAGGACTATACAGGTTGTATTGTGACAGTTAAAAGTAAAGCTCTGAAAATTGAAATAAAATGAATTGCAAAAAGGCATATTGAAGATAAACACTCCCCCCCCAAAAAACATAAATAACTAAACAATAAAAATTAGATGTAAAGATGTTAAATTCTGTAAAAGATAAATAGAATAAAATATAAAGGCTGAATATAAGAGCCTTAAAACATGATCATTTTGATAAAACTTGGAATATGGCTTGTATCGTCAACATCTTTGATAAGTTTGTTAATGAGTGAGATATGCACATAAATTTGATAATGAGTGAGATATGCACATAAATTTGATAATGAGTGAGACACACATATTAATGAAGTGCGATACACACATTATAGAGACGGTCTTGGATGTGAATAGCTGGGCTTGTTATTACTCTAGAAGTTAAATTTTTGATGTGATTTTGATCAAACTTGGAACATGGGCTTATATCATCAGGATCTTGGATGGGTTCAATAAAAAGCAAGATGCATGGGTTTTATATTGGGAGTTTAGAATAATGGGCCCCTTCTTTCAGATAGCTCACTTGTTGCACAAATTTTGTTGAGTATGTTTGATGGTTTAACTCTTAATACATTACTGGCTATATCATGCCAAGAATATGGGAGCAAAGATACCTTTCCCAAAAGACACACTGAGGCAGCTGACCCAGACTGGCCTAGGCATGTATCTAACAAGTGATCTTTGGATTGCGAGTCTGATGCTATACAAACTGCTCTAGCAACCAACTGTCATGAAATATCCTGATTATTACTTTTGTTGCTAATTAGATCTTTGCTCAGTCATTATATAAAACATTTCTCCTTCGAATATGTTTCCCAATCACATTAACATTAGAAATATAAGCCTGCCCATGTTATCCCTTTCTTCTGCAGGTAATTCTGACATTGTGGGAGTGGCCCCCCCCCCCCCATTTTTAGGCAGCTCAATAGAAGTCTCCCCACATGTCCAAGCATGGCCTCTGGACCTGTAAATCCAAGTGCATGGATTTTTACAGATCCATTGGATCCATCCTGTATTATGGTACAGTATCACTGTTTGGAGGCATACAGCCAGTCGAGCTGTCTCAGTCCAGGGATCTTACTGATCCATCCATCTAGCCATGCCAATTACTTCATCTGTCTGCAATTGTTGGGATTATAGTGATAGATCTGTCTGTCTCGCCAAGCCTATGGCTACACCTACCTGTTGGGATTTTAGTGATAGATCCATACAGCCATGCCTACAGCATATGTTGTGGCTGGTACCAGCACTGACCAGACTGCCTTCTGCACAGTCAGCAGCTGTGCTGATCATCTTCCCAGCAAGCCAGCCAGCCAGCCATACTGGTATGGCAAATTTGTTTGATAGAGCTGCTTTACCTTCAGTCATGATAAGAACTTATCAGACCTATTAGCCAATTTTTGGGGGGATCAACCAAAATCCCTGATACTGTTTCTAAAATGAAATCTGTCCTGGGTTTTGATATGGCTCAATTCAGATAAATTTTAGCCTTTAGTCTGAGCCTTTGTAAAGCTACTATCATACAAACAAATTTTCCTGGTAGCTTTAGCTTTGACATGCTGGGTGAGCAAGTTACAGCACTTCATTTGACCTGGACTATCGTTATTTCAGACCATATGGTTTGGTGGTCCTTGCCACAACCAGGTTTTGTGGCCAGAATTAGGTTGCCATCAGTGGGCAATCAGAGGTTTGTCATATGCTCTGTTTCCCCAATAGACATGTCAAGTGCAGCAGTCATGCAAGACCTTGTCTGCACCCTTAAGCACTATTTGAAGCACACACACATCATGGTTCATGCAAAGAACTCTTTCTCCCCATGAAGGCAAAGAAGCATCATATCTCCCCTCAAGCTCAGTCTTCATGGTTGAAATGGGTCATATGCCCAGTGTACACAGTGCACACTGAAGTGTCAAAAGATCAGAGTTTTCCTCATGCAATTTCAGCTCATGAAATAGGAGCAATCTCTCTGAGCCTCGTGTTCAAACATAAAATCTGAAGCTGAGACATAAATGAAGCTATTGGATGGCATGCAGAATCAACATTCGCAGATTTTTATCTCGAGGATTTAGCTTCGCAGAGACAAACTTGGAATCCGGTGAGTCCTGTAGTTCTGGTCCAGATGACCACCAGACCTAGTAAAAGTTAGCACAGCCTCTTAGCTTTGCTGGATTTGCTAGTGAAATTTTGTTGGTAAGACGAAGTCAGTAATCATCTTCATAACCGGATATAGGGGTCACATGACTTTAGGCTGTGCTGCTTTGAAGTGAGCAGAGCAGGTTATCATTTGCAATCCATCCTTTTCTTCCCAACAAAGATACCAGAGGCAATGGTAGGATGCACAGCATTTCCTCCTCCTATTACCTATTCTCCTAATGTTAATGTGGTTGGGGAATGTATTCAATGGAGAAAGCAATTTTTTTCAGTAAATTATGTTTCTCTGAGACTTCATAACTGATCACATTACTTAATTATTTAACACTCTCCCACCCATCTGGCCATGTGAGCATCCTTATTTGTTTATCACTCAACTAACAAATTTTAATACTTAGTGATGGCAAAGGGAGGTAGTGGGTAAGAGTTATGCCCTTTGTATATATGATATAGTTTGTCTTTTCATTAGGGCTGGATTTGGAGGTAGCAGGCTTACATCCCTAATGTTAATGTGATTGGGTGAGTATTCTCAGAGAAATATAATTCATTGAAAATATTTGCAGCACATTACACTTTGAAAAGGTTGGAGTTGATGCCTGAGATCTTGTTTGTTGTTGTAATATAATTTTTTTTTTTTTTTTTTTTTTAATTTTAGCTCAGAAGTCAGTTTTGATTGCATATGATTCAGTTGGTAAATATGTGTCTGATGTTAGAGGATGTATAATATAGTCTTTCCCCAGTACAGTGATAAGAAGTCTGACTAACATAATGCTATCTTGTCACAGAAATTTTGTTATTTATCATGTAGTTACAACTTGTATAGAGAATTAGGCGTGTGGTAAAATTTATTACAAATATGTATATTTAATAGCGACCTACAGAAAAGTTACACCCCAGACAAAGATGATTCTTTCTTCGGTGTTATCGAGGCTGAATAATGATCATATTTTTGGAGGAGAGATTTTGGAAATAATTTATAGCTAAAACAATTCCTTATGTCCTGGTTTAAATATAAACTTAATTGATACTTATGAACCATTTTTTTACAAGGGCAAAATTAGGCAAGAATGCTAGAAAGAATTTGTAACAGGATATAAATCTCAAATACCTTGAGGGGACTCAGGCTGGCCGAGTGGTCTAAGGCACTCACCTTTACAGATCACTCACACATCTCTCCTCTGTCCATATGAGGTAGAGTCTCAACTGGACCAACATGGCTGTGTGAGAAAGCTTGCCAGTATGTTCCCATTGGTCAGTGGTTCTTCACAGAGTTTTCTTGGGTTCTTCCTCCACCAAATGTACTGGCTGCCATGTGCTGATAAATGGAATAAAACCCCACAAAACAAACTACTCAGATAGGTTAAATCAACATGATATTAAGTTTGGGAGATAGTTAACTTACGTTGTGTTCTGAAATACTACACAAGTCTGCTTAGTGAAATGATGAGCTGTTATGTAAGTCAGGAGAGTGAGAACAGGCTCACATTCCTCTTTCTTGAAAATTGCTGATTTGGATTTGCAGCTGCACTTGATCTCTTATTGGAATCGTTTATGTCACTCTTGCCAGTTTCTCAATTGGTGATTCTCGGATTCAGATTAATCCACTCAGTACATCTCCTAACCATTAGTACTCATTCACTTTCTACTGCTATCTCCTTTCTGAAATCTTTTGTTAACAATTCCTTCCGTATAGTTCTGCAACAATTTCTGTTAGGTGTTTTCACAAGGACAGCAATAGCAGATGTGAAATCTGCATCGGTTTGTTTTCCTCAAGGTGTGACAGAATTGTAATCAAGCCTTGATCATTCAAACTTGTGTCAGATGCCACCACTGCAGACATACACTTTATAATCTGAATTTCATTTATTGCTTGTTTTTTTTGTTTCTTTCCACTCATACTTGTAGACAATTTTCTTTGAACCATTTTTTTCACTGCCATTTACTTGTTTCACTGACCTTTATTACTCATTAATAAGTCAAACAATACATACCAGTAAAGGTAATTTATTACTGTTGGGAATGGGTAATTCTGAAATTTTTGAACATTGTTGAGGAGAGGGTAATTCTAAAATTTATGATAATTGTTGGGAAAGTGTAATTACATATATGAAAATTGTTGGAAAAGGATATTTTTAAAATTTATGAAGATAGTTAGGGAAGGGTAATTCTAAAATTTAAGAACATGTTGGGAATGGGCAATTCTTATATTTATGAACATTGTTTGGAAAAGGGTAATTCAAATGCTCTGATCAGATTATCAGGAAAATCTCAAAACTGTACCTCTGAATTTCCATTTCTATTTCATCATCCAAAAATCTCAACACCTTTTTCGCAATTTTTTTAATATAATCCACCATTGACGTTACCTTCTCAGAATTTTTTGGGGAATATTTTAAATCATCCAAATGCTTTGGAATTATTTCAGTGAAAATATGCCACACATAACTGCCCAATCTACCAAGCTACCACACTAACTTCTACCACAAACTGCCATTACTTTTACACACCCCACCAAGATGCAAACATTTTTTAGGTCAGAGTGTAACATCATCAGTCTGATTTCCAGACCTTCTTCACACTACCTGACAAGGCTAAACATTTCCTTTCTGGATCAGGCATGCTGTTTTACAAGGCACAGACATGAAGTATATTTTTGCACCTTTGTCTGACTAGCAGATTTTTGATGGTATCTAACATTACTAGAATGCTTTTTAGTTTCTTACGTATTTCAGTGACCTCTGTTTGACTGCTGACAGTAAGATTAAGGTGTATGAAGGTGCCCAAAACAACTTGCCTGATGAAGATGCCCACAAGGCGGCCCTGGCAATACAGAATCTGGCCACAGCAGCAGACAAGGGTGACCTGCTTCTTGTCCTTATATCAGGTTTAAACTTTATTATTTTGTCATAAATGCACAAGAAATTCTCTCAACTTGTACAGCATGTTTTTGACTGTTCTGATGTTGGCATGATCAAATCTTTTGTAGTGGAGGAAACTGGAGAACTTGGAAGAAATTGTCAATCTTGAATATTTCCAACATATTTCATTTCCTATGATTTCAAATGACATATTTGATTTCAGTCATCATTTTAACCTGATGAGTATCTTTGATGTTAATTATTTTGATTTGGGGGGTTTCCCCAGCATGAGCACAAGTTGATATAGGTAGATATAATGTGAAATAGAGTGCAAACTTGTGTGTTTTTGTTGCTAAATAATGATTATGAGAATTTTGTGCCCTACAGTTTATCGTTTTCACTGTATTTCAGGAGGTGGATCAGCCCTTTGCCCCTCTCCATGTCCCCCAATCACCCTAATGGAGGAGCAGGAACTGACCAAGCTCATGTCCCGAAGTGGAGCTACCATTAATGAGCTAAACCTAATCAGGAGGAATATTGAAGTCCTGAAGGGAGGGGGATTAGGGCAGATAGCTAGACCTGCACAGGTTAGACCACACCACCATAAAGTATACAGTATATAAAAGGTTTACATATCTGGAAAAATGGTTAAACATGGCAAACCATTTACAATTGCTATTCTTACATATTTAGCAGTTTATGTAATTCAGTTCAAAAAGGCAAATAGTGCAGATTACCTTTAAAAAGGAGCTTTGTTAAAACAAAAAATTGTTTACATGAAATTCTTGTATTTTAAACAGGCATTTTACACAGATGTATGGATCGAAGCAACTTGAATAAGACTAATCACACAAGAATATTTTAGTATAGTTACATTTTCAGGAAATCTCATAGTTCATGTCTTTGATGCCAGTATCTTTTATAGGATCAATAGCTAAGTGACACTTATTCATGTAAGATATCTGTGATTGTAATAGTTAATAATGAAAAGATATCAGATCTTGGTCAGAATTGTTCATAATGTAATTGTATCTTATTACCAGGTACAAATTTTTAGGGGTTAGCAATTGTACTACCCCCTGGCATGGGTATCCATACATGTAAATCCATATACATAGGTATGCCCTCATCAAATGTCCCCCATTCATTCTTCGTAGGTCCTAGGCAAAATTCAGAGTGGGTTTCATAGTGCTTACGCAGATGAGAGGTCTGCGGAAGCTAACCATATGTGTTTATTAGTTGTACAGCCCTTAGTTTTTGTATTCAGTTCAGTTTTTTTTTGCACACTCTATAAATACTGTTATACCTGGAATCATGACACTTGGTGAGGAGATGTATCTTGATGTTTTTGAGTACATGGCCTCATCACAAAGGTATGTCACTTTGACCTACATCTCACCCTTCACTGACTTTGGTTAAATTTTTTGGTTTATTTCTCATGACCTGTTCATGCTTGAATCATCAAACTAAATGATTGTATGTATCTCTGTTAAGAAGATTAATATGAGGTACATATCACATGTCCCTGGCTTAGGTGAAGTTTTTGTGTTTAACATGTTATCAAATAGGTTTTGTGCAACCTCTCTGTGTGTGTGTGTGTGTGTGTGTGTGTGTGTGTGTGTGTGTGTTTATAGTGTTATCTAATTTCATGATGCTTGGTGAGGGATGCATCTTGATAATTGCTACTACCTCATCACAAAAGTAGGCCACAGTGTCTAATATTTCATGCTTCATTGTCATTAAAATTTGGGTTTTTTTAAAGTTATTTCTTGGGCTCTGTTGATGGTAGAATCGTTCATCTAAATGATTGTACGCATCTCTGTTAGTACCATGCCTTTACAATAAAAGAAGGTCACTGGAACCTAGAATCACATTTTTTTTACTTAGGTTAAGTTTTTGCATTTAGCGCATTACCAGATACGTTTTAGAACCCTGTATACCTACTGCTATACTGAAATTCATCAGATTTGATAAGGAGATGCATCTTGATGAGTACTACATCAATGTCACAAGACTATTTCACTGTGATCCATATTTCATGCTTCACTGACTCTGGTTCAATCTCAAGTACTCTCCATGCCCAATTAAAACTACACTCTTACAACAAAAGAAATTGATTGTGAGCTAACATTTCATATTTCACTGGCTTTGAGTAAGTTTTTGCATTTACTCACAACCACATTGGTTCATTTATCTACTATATAATACAATACTACTCTCTTATAGTAAAAGTAGGTCATTGTGACCTATATTTCACATTTACCGACTATGATTCAGTTTGTTATTTTTACTGTTCATATTTTAATCATTCAGTTAGATGACTGTGTATGTCTCACATTTCTACACCCATGTCCAAAAAGGTCCCAGGGAACTGTAATATAACATTTTACTACTTTAGGTTAATTTTTGCATTTAGCTCATTAACTACATTGGCTTTTGGCATGCTGTTATACATACTGTCATATCTAGAATCATGAAGCTTGGGGATGCATTTGATGGGCACTTTGATATCGACTTCTCAGGCACTGTTCGTGCTAAAATCATGATATTGATGATGATATGCATCTCTGTTGCTACCACACCTTTACACCAAAAGAGGCTCATCATGACCTTTATTTATATTTTACTGGCTTTGGTTGCATTTTTGCATTTGGCACATTAATACAAGTTTTGACATGTTGTATGCATACTATCATACACATAGTCATGAAACTTTGTGATTAGATGCATCTTAACTTTATATTCTTTATGTAGAAAGAGGTCTCTTTCACCTATATTTCATGCTTCAGTGACTTGGTTGACATTTTATGTTAAAGATCATTTATTGGGTACTGTTTATATATTCCAATCATGAAATTTGATAACCAGTTGTATCACTGTTACTATTAAACCTTTAAAATTAAAGAAGGTTACTGTGACATACATTGTATGATTTTCAAACAGGGCTAAAGTATTTTTGTTTTTGATAATATTGTTTCATCCAAGCTAAACCCATATACATCCTAAGAAGGCATTTCTAAATATTATTATTCAATAGTATAATAATGACTATTCATTGTGATATGTTATCCTTTGCAGGTAACTATGTATTGTACTATTAATGAGTATAATTAATTGAATGGACTACATGCTGCATGAATTTCATGGGAGGTCTCATCTGTAGTGGTTAATTAGAGTAATTATTGATGCATGAACTTAACTCTCAAAACCTGTGACTTTCACCCAGATAAATCTGACTTCTAGGGGTGGACAATGATAATAGTTTGTCAAACACTGTTTAAAAACAAGGAATTAAAAAAAGAAGAAAAAAAAGCAAGATTTATCTCTGGTTTTTATCAACTCAATAGAGCACCTTTACTTGGATATCGCAGAAAAGATTGTTTTACTTTATTGCTGTATGTCTTTTATGATCTGTCACAATATTTAGGTAGGTAGATATATATTAAGGGTTGATTAAGTTTTGTTTTCACCCATTTGTCCAGGACAAGTGGTTTCCAGAAATTGACGTTTCCCATCTTACTTTTCACTTGTCCTAAAATTGTAATCACTTACCAAGATTTGATGAGATGTATGTGCTTTAATCATAGAAATAATGAACTAAATAATGTGCAACATAATTTATTTATTAAAAGAATTTGCATTTTTCAAAATATTGGCATATTACACATTTGGCTACATGAGGTATAAATGTTTTAGCTGCTGGATTTGAAGAAGAATGTAAATGTACATGTCTGTCACCAGGACCAGCATTAATGGAAGTCAGAGCTGATAGCTATGTCTGGGTTGAGGTCCTCAAACTCTGGCTCTTTTGCTGAAATGTTCTTTAGAATTTGTAAAGTTTCTTGGTTTCACTAATTCCTTAATGAAATCTTGATTAAGCTCCTTGAACTAAATCCTCATTCACACTCAGCAGAGGACAGGCCTATAACAAATACAATTTCGAACAGTTTGCATAACAGACAAAAAGAAGTCTTGTAGTCAGACTTACGGACAAATATATTGCAGATAACTACTACTGTTAAAAAAGTGTTCCAACAATTTCAAAAGGTGGATCCTGTGATTGCTTGTATGCTCTCATCTTCCTTTGAAGTCTGCATACTGATGAATGACAGGATGGTCTTCCTTTTTGAAAATAATTTCATGATCATTGAAAAATACCTGCAAGTATTCAGTCCTATTTTTCACCAGTGCTGCCTTTGCAAAAGGAAGTTGCATGCAGTCACTGACAAATACAGTAGTTGAATTTCAGACCTGTGCCATTTTGGGATATTGTTTACAACAACTGCACTCATTCCTTCTAAGTCAGTAATTTCAAGCCAGGGATATTAATCAACACAATGAAACTGAAAATTTCTGTCTTTTAGTTAATGTCATATTTGACATTTTTTGCTGCCACATATTCAGGCTTATGGTTTTTTTGAGACATAGTTGCCTCATTCAGTAGCAGTATTATGTTTTATCCCTCCACTTTCCTGTGAAATTTCCTTTTTCAAATCTTTTTATAAAATGTTTTTTTAGCAAACTCATTTTATCCACAGAGTAAATATTAGTTCACCTGACAACTACTTCTGAAGTGATCATTGCATACATTTTGCCATTAAATGCAAACAGATAAAGCTCATTTCACTCTATATGCCATATCACACAAGGAAGCTTATTCTCTGTATAGTCAATTAAAACTTTAAAGAATCATTATGGTCATAAATCAGTTCATAAAGGAAACCATAAGTAAAGTCAGTTAAGTTCATTTTATTAATTTAATTACACTTACTCATTCATGAGGCTCTGGTTTGAGTAAACACAGTACAACAAAACCCACTTAAAAAAAACACTGCTGATTAAACATACTGGCTCTGTTTTGTTTGACATGGTTTGATTTGGTCGCTTGGCCCAAAATGCAGTCAAGTGGTAATAGAATGTACATACATGAACCTTTTATATGAACATTTATCCATTGTCAGGTGTGATACAGAATGTAAATATATACATGGAAGGGGTGGAATCAAGTGTTCAGTACACCTTGTGGGAATGAATGATCAGAGAAGGGTACTAGATAAAGTGATTAAAACATGAAAATATAAACATTCCTGACTTTTTTAAAAAAGCACTTGTCCTGGACTTGCGACTTCTAAAAACTTAACTGCCTGACTTCAAAAATTAGCAGTCCGGAACATCAAGCTATAAAATTTGATTGGCTCCGAGGTAATTTTGTTTATGCTGGGCACCAATCGATGATCATCAATAGAACACATAAAAAATAAGATGAAATCATGAATGCAAACACTACAGCATTTGTTTCAAAAGTAGTGTACAGGGAGGGAAAAAAATTGAATTCAAATGACCAAAGTAAGTTCTAGAGGTCAGTGGTTACTGAAGCATGAGCAATTCAGATCCCAGTCTGGAAGGCTAGTGAGAGAAAAGGCTAATAATCGTTACAGGTGCTCAGGTCAAAATTTCGTCAAATTCTGCAATAAATATTTCCTTTTCCAGCATTATGTACCATGAACTAGTTGTCATTGAGTCAGACTATAACACAGCTTCCATGTCAACTAATATAACCATGATACATTGGAATGGTTATTTTACTGGGCATGGAATTGTAGGAAACTGTGTTGTCATCTGACTCTGCAATGACTGATTCAAAGATTGTAATGCTGAAAAGTGAAATTAATAAATCCATGATGCAGGTGCCTCTGATAATGACGTGTTTGAATTTCTTGAACAAACAAGATGCAGCTAAGGGTATTTGTAACCCATGTATTTTCTATAAATTACCCTACTTTGCAACCTGGTAGGTGTCATTGAACCCCACTTTTATATTTCTGTAATGAACACTGTGGGAAAGTGGTTTCACAATATGTCAGCACACTGCTGGCTATTTGCCATTGTAAAGTTGACATTCAGTTTTAAAATGATTGAAACTTCTAACATAATATTAAAAAACTGCACACAATTTTTAATGAGAAAAGAGGCCATGATCCTTTTAGTCAGAATTTATTTTTTACAAGATAATGTTTTCAGTGGTAAGTAGAGATTAGCTAAGTAATCATTGAGGATGGTTAGATGACAACCAAGGTTTCAAGTCCAAGGTGCAATTCAAGGGGAGGATGGGGTGAGGGTTAAAGGTCACATTTTCAGATATAATATGGACTCTTCATTGAAAACTGAACTCCATCAACACCAGCTGAGGGAGTGTGATGTTCTTGGAGAATGAATAGATAACAACAGAGATTTTTGGCCCTGGATGCAGCTGCCAAGGGGTGGGTGGGTGGGTTACAAAGGTTAAATTTCTTTGGCAATATGGACACCACTTTATAACCTTTATAACCTTAATTTCCTCTACACTGATTAAGAGAGGATGATCATATTTGGTATGATATTCACAAGATGAACAGATGTCAACAAAGGTTTTGGATCCTTGATTCATCCCCTTTTGTGAAGTAATGTGGTCATAGATCAAATTTTCATCTATAATGTGGACTCTGCCTTGTAAACTGAAGTCCATCCACACTAATTGAGAGAGATCACATTTGGTATGATGTTCCAGGAAGATGAGTACACTTTTTAAAAAAGTTTAAATCCTTAATTAAGTTAAGTGGGAAGTAGCCATTTGGGTAGGGGGCTGGTTATTGGGTATCATCAATAATAAAGTCTTTATATTTTATGTTTCCAGGTCATTAAAATTGTTGCAAAATGCCATGCATGGAATACAAATAAAGTTTAGGATGAACAATCATTTATATATTCAGTGAGTCGTCCTTTTCTCTTTTCAGGTTATATCTTTAATATTGTCTGATGTTATTGGAGACAAGCTGGACATAATTGGCAGTGGACCAACTGTACCAAAACTGTCCTCCCCACGACAGTGTCTGGACTTGATCAATCGATTTGGACTCATAGATAAGGTGGCACCATCTGTTTTAAGTGTTCTTGAAACAAAAGCTCTTGACAAAAAGAGAGATGAAGAAACTGTGCCTTATTCCTTTCATCTTAGCAATGTCATTAAATTGTGGGATCATATACAGAATGTCATTATTGGCAGCAATGCTATAGCAGCCTCAGCAGCCATGCACACTGCTGACAAATTAGGTTACAAGTCTCTTGTGTTGATGACAGATTTAGAAGGAGAAGCACATATTCGTGGTGTGATGTTTGCTCGTCTTGCTTTATACACAGCACTCTGTTTCAGCTACATGCCACCCAATAAAGGCTCAAGTTTACTAAGAGAGCTAGAGATTCAGTTGATTCAGGATGGCATTAGCAAGGAGAATTTGATCAGGATGCATGCTGAAGCTAACAAGGCCTACAATAGTGGAAAAGGGGTGTGTATTATCTGTGGCGGAGAAACAACAGTTACTGTTAAGGGGAATGGAAGAGGTGGTAGAAATCAAGAAATAGTGCTCGCTTGTGCATTAGAGATGAAAAACATTTTCTCTGACCCCAGCTTGGAGAAATATCATGTTGAGTTTTTAAGCTGTGGAACAGATGGTCAAGATGGGCCCACAGATGCTGCAGGAGCCATTACAGACAAACACCTGGCAGCAAAAGCTTCAGAGAATAATACGGATCTCAAGAAGTATTTGGAAGATAATGATTCTTATTCTGCCCTGAAACAGATTGATGGGGGACAATATTTAATCCAGACAGGCTTAACAGGAACTAATGTAATGGATATTCAAATACTTATTGTTAAACCGATGTAATGGATATGTAAGTCCATATTGAAAACAGATGTAATGGATATACAAGTCCACATTGTAAAACTGATGTATGGATATAAAAGTCCATACAGTAGAGATGATGTAATGTATATACAAGTTCTTATTGTAAAATGGATGTAATGGATATACAAGTCCATTTTGTAAAACTGATGACAGTCACTGTGATGGATATACAAGTCCATACTGTAAAACTTATGAAATGGATATACAGGTCCATATTTTTATATAACCATGGTAATGGATATACAAGTCCATTGTAAAACTGTTGTAATGGATGTACAAGTCCATATTTTTATATAACCGTGGTAATGGATATACAAGTCCTTATTGTAAAACTGATGTAATGGATATACAAGTCCATTTTGAAAACTGCTGTAATGGATATACAAGTCCTTATTGTAAAACTGATGTCAGTGATGGATATATAAGTCCATATTTTTATATAACCATAGTAATGGATATACAGATCCTTATTGTAAAACTGATGTAATGGATATACAAGTCCATATTGTAAAACTGTTGTAATGGATATACAAGTCCTTATTGGAAAACTGATGTGATGGATATACAAGTCCGTATGGAAAACTGATATAATGGATATACAAGGCCATATTATAACACTGATGTAATGAATATACAAGTCCATATTGTAACTGGGTTCGATCCCCGGCCAAGTCATACCAAAGACTTACAAAAATGGTACTAACAGCTGCCTCGCTTGGTGCTCAGCATGAAGAGGTTAGTGTTAGGACTAGTTGGCCTGGTGTCAGGATAATGTGACTGGGTGGGACATCATGCTGCATGTCTGCAGCACGATTTCCCAGTGCTAGACATCACTATAAACTGCCACACTGCAGACATCATAGCAATATGACTGAAAGATTGTTAAAGCTACGTTAAAAATCCAAGTCACACACACACACATATTGTAACACTGATGTAATAATATTGTAACACTGATGTAATGGATATACAAGTCCATATTGTAACACTGATGTAATAGATATACAAGACCTTATTGTAAAACTAATATCTAGTTAATGCACCTAACATTGATTATACTCTTTGGCCTTTTCATTTGGTTTTTTGGGGAAAATCTCAGAATTGATACCCACAAAAGTAAATGAAGGTACAGTAGTTTAACATGATTATTTTATTCATGGTTTTGTCTTTATGTGTCTACATGGATAATTTATACAGCTGTTCTGTCAGTATGTCATGGTGTATATTCAAGAGTGTATATATACAGGTATTTTGTGTTTCATTTCACTTAATATATATAAACAACTTCATCAGGGTTTAGATAAGTTTTAAAACTTTATGTTACATTTACAAAAATTATGAAATTTAACAAAACACAAGAAATTTGAACACTATACACATTTTATGCAAAACTAAAATTACAGTTTTGATTGATTGATCCTACCATCTTGGGCCATTTTAGCTAGAGTGATGGTCTGTTTTTATCTCTTTGGTATCTATCCAGGATAACTTTTCATTTCTACCTGATATTTGTAATATGCCTATGAAACTTTGTTTACACATTCTTTCCAATTTTTGCTGGTCCTTGAATGAAAATGGGCCTCAGAGATTCTCAATATGTCCACTTTGGTATCCATCATGAAATTCTGTTCCTGTTATTCCTATGAAAATAATAGCATGTTGCCAGTATTGGCCAAATTGGATGTCCCAGTCAGGGTCAGTTTTTTCAAGATCCAGTTGTATTGCACCATTTATAATTGCATTATTTGATCATGCCTACTTTAAACATTAAAATGCACTGTATATCACCCTAAATCTGTATAATTTTAATCCTTTAAAAAAATTTCATTGACGCTTATGTCATACTAATCTGAAGATACCCAATTTCTCTAACATTTGGTTATATGTCTGTCATACAATAGTGTGATATTTATGTCTGTTAAAGTTTGAATGAAATAAATAGCCAATTAAAATCAGCCTCTACTTATCTGTTACCATTTCAGCACATTAAAATATTCTGGCTGTGTATAGTTTGCTGTTTTATTACACATCAGTACTTAAAGGTCATGTAATGCCAAGGCAGGTAAATTGCCCTGCCATGGAACACATCACAGCAACCACCCAGGGCCAATTATAGCACATAATTCAAACCAGCATCCATACTGGCTGTAAGTAACAGCATATTATGTTTCTGTCATATCCATTTGTCAGTCTTTCATCCATTGAAAATTTGTTTACTTGAGTTAGCTTCACATACATTAAGCAAATTTTGCCTTATACGAGACAAAGAAACCTATGGATTTAGAAGTCCAAAGTTTAAAAGTGATGGTCACAAACCAAACAATGTAAACATTGTTTCCATATAATAGTTTTGTTAATTCCCTCACCTACCTGTGCAGATGGGTAATGAACAGGGATAGAAAAATCTATTGACTGACAGCCAAGAAATATTTAAATTTTTGTTTTGAACAACCAAGTGTTTCAGAATTGCAGCCCAAATTATGCAACTAGATTGTGATGGCTGTGGTTTATACTCGGTTCAATCACTATGATAAACAAGCAATTTCTACAAATGTTCACCACTCTGAGTTGGCTTCACTA
Source organism: Megalonaias nervosa (assembly GCA_016617855.1). Classification (NCBI taxonomy): domain Eukaryota; kingdom Metazoa; phylum Mollusca; class Bivalvia; order Unionida; family Unionidae; genus Megalonaias; species Megalonaias nervosa. The sequence continues at coordinate 79,997 of JAECUM010009896.1, forward strand.
TAACATTTGGTTGAAATCGAATAATAATTAAGGGAGTCATGGTGTAGAAACAAAATTGGGTCTGATAATCAGGGGCTATAACTCAGTAAAGCAATGCAGAATGCTGACATTCAAATTCAGTCAAGATCTGATGAAAATCAAGCTGCGTTCCAACACTGGATGAAATCCAGTAATAATTAAGGCCAGGCCCTGCATGTTGAGCCCACAAAGTATTGCTGCAAACTGTGTAACCATGATCTCTAGGTCAGAAGGTTGAGCAAACCTGTCACAATGAATTGACCTAGCTTCATAATGATTCATCCAGAACATAAAGAAAATCTATAAAGGGGTTTAGGAATAATAAAAATCTTAAACTGAAGCAGTAAAGCAAATTTTCAATGACTGACCTTGACTACATGATCATAGATGCATGAGCCCATGTCACTGAATAAACTGGCTCAGTTTCATAATGATTCAACTATGAAGAAACGTGAACCAAAACTTTAACACACAATATATATCTGACCTTGACTTCAAGGTCATGGGGTGAGCATGTATGCATAGAATGAATTGTTTTAGCTTCATCATGATTCTTGCAGTGTGTGATGAAAAACTATCAAGGTGTTTAGAGAAATATTGGCAAATGAAATAACTTGAAGCAAAACCATAATACAAATTTTCCATGTGACCAAGGTAAAAGGACTGAGCGAGCATTTGGTAGAATTTGGAAATATTAGCCAAGTTTAAAACATTCAACCAAAACCTTAATGTAAATTTTGTAGGACAGTGACCATGACCCCAAGGTAAAAGGGGCAAGCAAGCTTGTTGTAGAATGAATTGTAAAAAGTTCATAAGGATTCATAGCAAGTATGAGGAGAAGAGTTTAGGAAATATCCAAACTTTAATCAATGCATTAACTGTGGATGTTAAATGATGATAGAATGCTGACAATTGAAGTTTGCCAAATCAATATGCTGCATACCAAAGTTGACTAAAATCTGATTATAATCATTAAGGGAACAAAAACAAAAGTGAATGTATCCAACTAGTCAGGGTCTATAAATATGCTAAACAAGGTCAACAATTGAACTCTGGCAAGGTTTCATCAATCTCTAGCAGTTGGATAAATTTGGTTAAAAACCAAAACTAATTAAGGGAATGGGTCTGACAAATGGGGACTGAAACCACTGGGATTTGGACCATAGCAATAGGATTTGGTAATGAAGCAGAGTTGGCTTTGGGAGCTTTACATGTTATGCAGAAGTGACAAGGTGGATAGGGTACTGTTCCATATCTGTCATGTTCAAGCATCAGTACCAATGAATATAGAAACCAAATCAAGCCATGACATAGCATTAATCAGTTTTTTTAAACTTTATGTCATTGCTGTCCAGTAATTTAAGATCTTGTCAAAGTTTAATTATTGCTTGTTAGTGACAAATTGTTGACCTGCAGTATGAAGGTTGCATCAATCTTGCTCTTAAAATCCTCCCACAGCCTATATGATTGGTCAGTTATCGAGTCAGAAAATATTTTGAATTTTTTTCTACAATCAGTTGCCATGGAAAGATGTCAAATCAAATATGGTGTCAAAGTGTTCAGATTTTCTATATACATGTATTATTAGTAGGGTCAGAAAACATTCTGAAATTTTTTTCTAAAATCAGTTGCCATGGAAAGATGTCAAATCATAATATGGTGTCAAAAGTGTGCAGATTTCCTATACATCCCAAGCTCTATTGTTATTTGAAAAAAAGGCAAAATACCTGTTTCAACTGTCTAATTAGATTAGCAGTTGGTGGAGCTTAGGTGCTGGATTGATGGAATTTTCATACAAAGGTCAACATTTGTTGTTAACATGTAAGAATTCAACTTTATAGACGAGAGCTGAAGTTACTGTATGGCAGTGATAGATAAATATTTGATTAATCATTTGAAGCAAGACATGCATTTTAAACTTTTGTTACAGAAACATGATAAGGACAAGGGGTATAGAACATCATCCTGGCGATTCATCTCTTATGATATCTTTATAACATACACAGGCCTGATGAGAGTGGATGGGTCAGACAGGTGCCTGGCTGAACGATGATGTAGAATGTTGGCAATCAAACTCAACCAAGGTCTTGCCATCATCTAGCTTTGTACAAAATTTGGGTTGAAGCTCAAAAAAAGGGAGCTATTGTGTGTATAAATAAAAGTGGAACAAAAGGATGCATGAACAGCAGGGCACAAAAATCAGTTTGTATGGGGAACCTGCAGGTCTGTGTTTATTCATTCCAGGTGTTTAATGTTTACTAAAGATTTGATAATATTTGCTAGAGTTAGTCATATATAATTGACCCACTCCCAATTGTAAGAAAACAGAACTTCTTTTTATAAATACGCTCACAACATTTACAGGACAAATTTTAATTTAAGGACAACCAGAATGATTCTTTTGTAGAATTTTATAATGGGATTTTTATATTGACGTTAAGACTTCCTATATGTTCCAAGAACATTAGAGAAATTGGGAGATGGAAGTTAGTTTCTTGCTTCACTGTTTCCTTGGATTTCCTTACAAAGAAAATTATTTTGTTACCATAGCATCTTCTAGTAATGAAATGTAATTAATAATGTAGGCACTAGTAGGATGTTATTGACTCTGAACATTATTGATCTTTAGGTGTCACTGACCAGGACCATTGGTCAAGATATGCAGTCATGATCTTAACTTGTGCAAAACCATTTTTTCTTATTGGACCTCCCATGACCTTGACCTCTTCCCTTTACACCCCAAAATATAAAGGTTTCTTTATTACTCAAAGTGCAAGGCATGCTAAAACTTTGGTCAAGGAATTGAAAACAAAGTTGTTCTGCAAAATCCATTTTTCTTCAAACCTCAATGACTTTGACCCCCAAATCAATAGGCATCTTCCATACCTTTAGTGACCTCTCTGGTGGCCTAGTGGTTAGAGCATCTGCCTCGGATTTGGGAGGTTGCAGGTTTGAATCCTGGCCAAGTCATACCAAAGGCTTATCAAAATGGTACTAACAGTTGCCTCGCTGGGCACTCAGCATTAAGAGGTTAGTGTTAGGACTCATCAGCCTGGTGTCAGGATAATGTGACTGGGTGGGACATGATGCTACATGTCTGCGGTTTGATGCCGCAGTGCTAGACATCATTATAAACTGCCACACTGCAGACATCGTAGCGATATGACTGAAAGATTGTTAAAGCTACATTAAAAATCCAAATCACACACATACCAAGCACTCCACAAACTTGGTAAAGGTATGTGGTCTAGAGCTAAAGTTATTATGCGAACACCATTTTTAGCTCAGGTGGTCATAGACTAGGTGAGCTTATTGGACAATCTGTTGTCCATTTTCCATTTGTCTGTTAGCACAAGTTTGTTATTGCTACACCTCCTCAACTACTTGGAAGATTGCCCTGAAACTTTACACACTTTACACGCATTTGTCCCCGAGTTTAGTTGGTCCCAAATGAAAAGCAAATTTTTAAATAAATTATGTTTCTCTGAGAACACTTACCCAATCACATTACATTAGGAATATTAGCCTGCTACGTCGTGAATCCAGCCCTAATAAAAGATGAAAATTCGTCTGTCCCTCTCTGTCAATAGACAGAAGGCAATAACTCTTGCCCATTACTTCCCCTTAGTACCACCAAGTGTCACCAGTTTTTACTAATGAGGATGCTCTCATAGCAGGGTGTTTGGGAGGGTGTTTAAGTAATGTGATTGGTTAAGTATTCTCGGTAAATACTTAAAAATTTGCTTCCTCCTTCAAATACATTCCTTAATCACATTACATTAGGAGAATAATAGGAGGGGATGTTGAGCATCTGACCCCTACTTCGGGTATCCTAATAGGGAAGAATGGCTGAATTCCCCATGCGAATGATAACCTGTTCTCCTAACTACATAAGCAACACAGCCTGGGGTCACTTGACCTGTGACCCTAACATACGGTTAAGAAGATGATTACTGAAGTCTTCTTACCTACAAAATTTTCACCAGCAAATCCAGCAAAGCTAACAGGCTGTGTCGACTGCTTCAGTTGGGTCTGGTGGCCGTCCATTCTGCTGCCAACAGATTCTAGGTTACCTCTGCAACGTCAAATCTCTGAAATGGAGGCTGAAGAAGGCTGGATATACCTGCCAGCCAACAGCTTCTATTATATCTTGAGTTGGAACATTGTGTTCGAACGTGAGGCTTGCAGAGATTGCTCGAAACTTCTGAGCAGTGGTCTACGTGAGGTTACTCTGATTTGGTGGGACTTAAGAGAACATCAAGTGTAAAATCCACTTCAGCCATGAAGGGCTTGAAGCAGGATATCCTGTATTCTTGTTCACAGGGATTGCTTGAAACTTTGGAGCAGTAAGCTAAGTGTCGCAACTCTGATCTGGTGAGACATCAGAGTATACCAAGTGTGTGACCCACTTCAGGTCCAAAGAAAGCCCCGAAGGATGGGCTAGAAGGGTGATATCCAGTGTTCTGGCTTACACAGGAAGGAAGAAGCATTTTTGCTTGCCACAACTTGTCTCTGTGCACTTCAAGTTAGTGCTTGAGAGCATGAAAAGGATCTTGCATGGTTGCTGTTCTCAACCTGGCTGTGGAAGAGAGCGAGTAAGTGACGACTGTTTGACTACCTACAGATGGTAACCTATGTTGGGCTATGAAGCCCGATGGTGTCATGAGAACCACCGAACCCTCCGATTTGAACTAAAGGGAATTCGGGTCAACATCAAGGGGCATGCAGCTCTCTTACCCTGTATGCAGAAGCTAAAGCTATCGGGAAACATGATCTCTATGATAGTGACTTTAGCGACATGTAGGTTATAAGTTCGAAAGGATTCGAATCAAGCCATGTTAAAACTCAGGATTGGATCCCTTTGGAGACAAACAGATTTGGTTGATGAGACCGTCGTCGTCGGCATCCGTCCGTCTTCGGGAGACGATGGTGTATCTTACGGTTGGGTGTCCTATCTGCACCGTTGCGAGTGGCTGAAGAGTCCGACCCTAGAGTGACAGTCTCTGTTGCACTTGCTGCAGGTGAAGGTTGATGCTTGTTGAGGCTGTTGTCGTTTCGCCTTCCTCCTGGCTCTCTTTGTAGCGAGGTTTGTGTTTCTCACTTCCTCGGCTTTCTGAATGCCCTGTCTGACAGCAAGGCGGCAGGCATAGCAGTCGTCAGCACAGCTCTCCCAGTCGTTGGCGTTGATGATGGCCATCTTCATGTCCTTCTTGCACACATCTTTGTAATGCAAATGTGGCTGTCCAGTCAGTCGTGCGCCTTCTGCTAGCTCGCCGTATAGCAGGTCCTTGGGAATGCGGCCTGGGTCCATTCTCTTGACATGGCCGAGCCAGCAAAGGCACCTCTCGCTGAAAATGGAGAACATGCTGTTCATGCTGGCACATTTCAGAACCTCTGTGATGAGTACTTTGTCCTGCCACTGGATGCGCAGAATGAGCTGCAGGCATCTCAGGTGGAAGTTGTTGAGTTTCCTTTCGTGGCTCGCATAGGTGGTCCATGCCTTGCTGCTGTAGAGGAGTGTGCTGAGCATGCAGGCCTGGTAGACGTGCAGTTTGGTCTTCTCAGTGAGGTTGGGGTTGTTCCAGACCCTCTGGTTCAGTCTGGCCATAACTGCTGCTGCCTTGGCAATCCTACCGTTCACCTCAGCATCAATGGAGAGAGAGAGCTGGAGATGGTGGTATGTGTAGTTCTCAACAACTTTGAGGTTGTACCCATCGATGGCAATGGTGGGAGGGGAGTCTGCATCCTGCGCCATGACGTTTGTCTTCTTCAAACTGATGGTCAGTCCAAACTCCTTGCAGGCGTGGAAGAGGCGACACGCCAGCTGCTGCAGGCCATCATCCGTGTGTGATGTCAAGGCTACATCATCATCGGCGAAGAGCAATTCACAGATAAGAACCTCTGTGACTTTAGTCTTTGCATAGAGACGAGTGATGTTGAACAGCTTGCCGTTTGCCCTGGTGTGGATGTACACTCCCTCGCTGCAGTCCTTGAAGGTGTACTGGAGGAGAATGAAGAAGAAGATGGCAAAGAGCGTCGGTGCAAGGACGCAGCCTTGTTTCACTCCACTGCTGACTGGGAAGGCCTCCGATGTTGCGCCATTGAAGCACACTGTGCTGTGCATGTTCTCATTGAACGACATGACAACAGCGAGCAGTCGTGGAGGCAGCCGATCTTCTCCAGGAGCCTGAAGAGTCCACTCCGGCTGACCAGGTCAAACACCTTCGTCAGGTCTATGAAGGCGATATAGAGGGGCATCTGCTGCTCACAACACTTTATTGTCTAAAAGATCGATGGGTCTCTCCACAATACTGTCTAAAAGATCGACCAAAAACATGTTTGCCATGATGCCGGAATGTGTCCATTATCATGGGGTGATAGCCTTTGGTAGTGATTGGGGCCCGACTGTTTCTCCTCAAAGAGCCAGAGAAAAGTCAGCCAGTTGATGGATAGAGGCATGCAGAGGGATAATGTAGTTGGTTACTCTCAAGATTCTCTCCACAATCAAAGATTTGAATTGTTTGACTCGCAGGGCGGTCCTGGTAAGAGCCGAGTGTGTTGAAGAAGAGGGTGGTCCAGGCAGGTAAAGACCACACATGACAGTGGGTGCTGGAGAAGATTCAGGTTGGCCGGAATCTTCCTGGGTGTATTATCACTAGAAAGAGTAGATTGGTGACCCAGGGCTTGTCCCATTGGAGAGAAGCTATCAGAATCATCTTGGCATTCTGACCCCATAACTTCTGGGTTATTTTTAGTATATGCACTGTGGAAGGGGAGGCTAAGGCCCACTACCCCTCCCAAATGATTGACAGTGCATCCACATCCCAGGTTTTTGGGTCTGGAACTGGAGAGACGAAAGTGGGTAGCTTTTGATTCCACCTCGTCGCTAAGAGGTTGATCATCAGATGCCCTCGAAGTGTGCAAATCCGTGTGAAGACCGATTAATGGAGGGACTATTCCATGTGAAGGACGTGACCACCTCTGAATGGATTCTTGGCCAAGACACCGATGCTGCCAGGAATGTTTCTGATTTGTATATTGATATGGAGATTGTTACACCCACGTAGAAAATGTCAAATCAGAACACACAGGTTGAGTGATTTAGTGCCTCCCTGTTTGAGGAGATAGGTCACCACCACAGAGTTGTTTGAATGAGGATTGATATCACCTCTGAGGCAATCTTTTTGGAAAAGAAAGGTATTGATGACAGCATTCATTTCTAAGATGTTGATGTGTAGAGGCCTTTCCCCTAGCTCCCAGGTGTCACCGACGAAAGTGAAGTTCAGCAACAGGTGGGCACCCCCACCATTCGTTCTGGTGGCGGAACCAACCGTTATTTCCACCTGGGGCTTCTCCAGCGGGATCCCACTGGTCAGCCGACCTGGATTGCCCCAATAACACGGGAATGATCAAATCTAGGGCATGCTCATGAATGTTTTATTGAGAGGACATAAAACAGAGCACCAATGTGCTGGCAAGGCCCGCAGAAAGAGACCGCCAAGCTGGATCATGTCCACTGCCATATAATAAACTGAGGAGTTGCAAGAACTCACCCAAGTCTTGTTGGAAAAGGACTCAACGAGTTCAACAATTCTGGTCATGAGAACACAATGGGCACACCAGATTCCGGTTGATTAAGAACTCCATACCCAGATGGACGAAGTTCTTGCACGGACAGAGGTCTGACTTTCCAAATTCGTTAAAAGACCTAGATGATGTAGAAGAGAAGGAAGATTGTTCCCACCTTGGAGTAGCATAGAACTTACCGTGTGTTTCTGTAGGATGGCACCACTGTACACTGCCGTCGATGAAGATGACATCTGCCAGAACAGGGAGACGATGCAATCCAGAGTTGGAGTGAAAGCCCAGGGGCTGATGTTGAAGCCAAACGGAAGTACAGTGAATTGATAAACAGTGTGGTGGTAAGCGAAAAGGAGAGAAACTTTTGAAAGACAGGGTGGATAGGAATGTGAAAATATGCAACTGTCAGATTGAGACTGACAGCATACTCACCTCGTCTGATGGAGAGGCGGATTTTTGACCTTGCCATCTCCATCTTGAATTGGGTGAGGCAACTCCAGTGGATGGTGGGCTTCAACCTGCTGTTTGCTTTCCAATAAGAAAACAGCCTTGAGTAAAATGCTGGGAACTGTGGCCATTGCACAAGCTTACGTGCCTTTTTTTATATGAGAGACCGTATCTCCTGTTGCAGAAAGGCATCTGTCTCCCAATCTGTGTATTCATGAAGAGGGGAGAGGGATTGTTGATGAACTAAACCCAAAGCCCCTCTGAATGACCTGGATCAGCCCCTCCCCTCTTTCTGAGTGAATAGGTTGGTCCTGTGAGCTCAAATATTGGTTTCATACTGCCACTGTATGATTGCATCCTAGGGATTGATGTTGGTGCACGTGTGACAAAGGAAATCCTGTGTCTTGAGGCCGCTGAGCATCCCTTCACACTGATGAGGACTAAGCAGTTCCAAATGTGCCCATGTGGGTTGAGCGACAAGATGGAGCAGTAGTTCCTGAGCTGCCTGCCTCCAAACTTCCTATATTCTTCCTCCGAAGTAACAGTGACCCAAACAGGGTCATCCGGAAAGGGAGAGTATGATAAGGTAGGAGTGACATGGATCGCACACGACACATTGTATCGAGAGTAGATTGGCCGAACTTGTCTAAGAGTTGGCCATGGTATGGTGAGCAACTCTGTCAATGACTCTAACAATCCTGGCTGATGTCTCCTAAGCATGGTTGTTGCTGGGTGTCTGTAATGACATCCCTACCCAACTATGATGGGCATGGAGCAGATTTTTCTGCCCTAAAAAATAGACGAGAGTACATATGAACCACTACTACATTCTTGTCAAGTGCCTGGAGATCGGTTCTGAAGGTGTCTGTTGCAATAAGTCAATTTATTCCTCTTCAACGAGATCTACTGATTATTTAGAGCAGAGGTATGGGGGGGGGCATTCTGAAATAACCAACACCCAAAAAGAAATGAGTTCCACTGCATGCACTGTGCGTCGAGGCCTACCTGGTTCTACCTGCAGCGCTAAAGAAGACATACCAGGTGGTATGAAGACTCAATTCCATCCTCAGTAAAACTTCACTAGCTCACCCTTGTGGTCAAGCAGTGAACATATGCAAGCCCAGCAATGCCGGCTGGTTTGCCCAGTGAATGGTCGGCCTGGAAGCTGACGGTATAGAAGACAGTCCTGCTATCACCAGTACCAGCCACTCACTGAAATCTCCATCATAGAAAGGGCATGTCACGGACAGTATGTTGGATGGACAGATCTGTCACTGAGGCCCCCCAAAATTATAGTTGGCTGGACGCCATGTTGGAATGGCTGGACAGTTTCTGACTGTGCAGTTTTAATAGGCATTAAACCAATGGACGGATTGGATGGCATGTGGTTGGCCTGGATGCTGGCAGTATACAAATGGTCCAACAATCACCAGTGCCGGCCGCACCAAAGGCCTGGTTGAACAGACAGATTTCTCACTGAATCTCTGGTATAGTAATGATAAGATGCTGACAGTGTGGCTAAATATCACTAAGATCCCCATGTGAACGATTTGGCTGGACCATTTAAACGAAAAAGGCCCATGGAATGGCTGGACTGCTGGTGTTGACTGGACAGTTGGTGACGTTGGGATGGCCAGTGACTGCTGGATGGTCGGCAATGGTATGGCAGTATTAAGAGTTGCCTAGTTGATCCTAAATGAAAATGGTGCTGCTTTCACATCCAATATGGCCATCACAGTGGTCATCCTGTAAATCTTGTTACTGCTACTCTTCCTGAATGAATGGACATATCAACATGGAGTTTTCACTGAAAGACTTCTTATCATGTCTTGCTGGTCATAAATGAAAATGGTGTTGACCTCCAGTCTAATATGGTCATCACAGATGCCAGCTTGAAAATCTTGTTACAGCTACACCTCCTGAATGGATGGACATATCAACATGGAGTTTTCACTGAAAGACTTCTTATCATACTGGGAATAAATGAAAATGGTGCTGACCTCCTCTCTAACATGGTCACCACAGATGCTGTCTTGAAAATCTTGTTATTGCTACTCCTTCTGAATCAATAGTCATATCAACACGAGGTTTGCATTTAAAGACGTCTTATGATATCTAGTTCTTCAGAATTAAATTGGAGCTGATCCGACTTAAAATGTGGCCACCACAGTAGCCATCTTGAAAACCTTGTTAACGCTACTTTTCCTAGCTGGCTGGCTATATGAACATAACACTTTCTCAAAAATTATTCTTATGGTGTCTGGTTCGTCCCAAATGGAATTGGTGCCAATCTGATATCCAATACAACCACCATGGTAGCCATTTTGAAAATTATGTTCACATTGCTCCTCCATAATGGAAAGTCAAATCAACATGGGGTTTCCACTAGAAGACTTGTGATTCCTTATTGGCGGTAAGCAGAAATAGTGCAGGTCTGACATCCAGTATGTGCACCGCAGCAGCTAATTTAAAAATCTTGAAAATCTTGTTATCTCTGAAGAGATGGTTTGAACACTCTACATTTAAAGGGAAGAACTGGTCTTATTTTTGAGTTCTTGGAAATTATTTTTGGTCAGTAGAAAACTAGTCCCTTCATGAGACTCGTTCTTTCTTTCCTTATCCAAAGTACAAGTCATCCACAAAGTTTGGTAACTGTAGATGGTGGAGAATACAAGTTATTGTGCAGAGAGGAAAATTGGAGCAAATGGACAGATGAACATCAAAATATAATATGCTTCACTTCATGGTTGGCATATAATATTGTTTGTGATGACAGCAAAAATCAACTGTACTCCAAATGTTGATAGCAAAAAAACTTACTTGAAAAATTTAGTCTGCATACTTGTCTTACACAAGACTTACATAACATCATGGGGCTTCATGAGGACATATATTCATTTCAAAATTGTTGTAAACCCCATTATAATTGGTGATTACCTTTTACATAGCATTGCAATTAGAAAAATATTGATACTGCTAACTAAATAGATCTTTGAATGTCTTGAAGATTCTCTCAAACATCACCCTGAAATGGTAACATCATGCAGCATTATTATTAAAATTAGAATCTAAATATTGTATTAAATGAGATACAACTCTTTAATTTTTTCAACAACAGTTCTTTCAGATTTTTCTATTTTTACCCTTTCCCAAATTTAAAAGTAATTTTTTAGTTCCCATAGCTCAGTGATTAACATACCAAAGTAGTGACTGAAAAGGTGCAAGTTTGAATAATACCACTAGATCTGCCAAGGAAGGCTACCATGATATGTCCTTGTAAAAGTCAGTTTGCTTCAATTGCTTCAGTTGTTGTTGTCTTGGGTTTAAAACCATTTTTCAGCACAAGATAGGCATTACATGGCAGCCAGTATAACTGGTGGAAGAAGAACCCAGGAAAAGCCTGGTAAGAACCACTGACCCATGGAAAACTAATGGCAAGCTTTCTCACATACTCACAATGGCCAAGCCGGAGACTCGAACCCACATGGACAGAGGTGAGATGGCAGTGATCAGTAAAGGCAAGTGCTTTAGACCACTCAGCCACTCGGAGGCCCCCAACTGAATTAGTACTTTATAACTTCCATGTGTTGCTGTGCCATAAAAAAACAAACTTAAATCTACTTTTATTATCTGCACATACAGCACAGATATATAAGCAACTATCATACTTTACACTAAGATCAATGTAGCAAATGTTAAACATGTTAATGTAATACTGTCATAACTCTCAGATATATACTGGATTGTTCATCACCCCCTGAAGACTTGGAGCATGTGCTGAATGTTTTGAAAAGGGTTCTGGTATACAATCTAAAATGGGATGGTGAATTATGTATTAAAATTTAGGAACTAATTTCGTTTACAATGTGGTTGATTATTTTAGTGACCACAAACAAGATTTTTCAAAGTTTATAAGTATGGAGAAAAGGGGAGAGAGCAATATTTTGTATGAAATATGTAGTACTTGTACTAGTATCAGTTTTTACAGCTTGTGAGAATGCACCAAACTTGTACAATTTGTCAGACTGCACCATAATTTTACAATTTGTCAGATTACACTGAACTTGTACAATTTGTCAGATTGCACCAAACTTGTACAATTTGTAAGATCGCACCATTAGTACAATTTGTCAGACTACATGTACACTGAACTTGTACAATTTGTCAAATTTGTACAATTTGTCAGATTACACTGAACTTATACAATTTGTCAAAATGCACTGAACTTGTACAATGTCAGACTGCACCATACTTGTACAATTTGTCAGATTCCACTGAACATGTACAATTTTAGTAAGCTGTACCTGCATGTTCACAATAGTGGTTCACATTTGTCAGTGCCCATGATGATTAATATTGACTGATAATGAAGACAATCAAATTAGTAGATACAAGTCAGTGACCTACTTCTGTTGTAATGGTGTAGTATTTCATAAGGCTGGATGCACAAATAAAGCTTTGTGTCTCTACAAATAATGTTGTCCAAGAAAATGATCTTGACATAAAGGTGTTCATGGTCACCAGATAATGAGAAGTATGTGACAGTGACCTACTTCTGATATGCTGATGTAATGACTGGATGCATGCAAATGTTATATTTCAAGACTGCAAACAACAATAGTATCAGAGAAGCGCAATGAAACATAAATGGCCACTCAATCATTAAAAGCAGGTCATAGTGACCTAATTTTGTTGCAGAGGTGTAATATTTCTCAGAATGCATACATGCAAGTTTTTAAATGTTTAAGCTACAGTGGCTGAGATGCTGACCTAAACAACACTGATGATTACAACACTGATATTACAATGCTGATAATGCCAATGGTATGCTGTGATGCACTTTTTGCAGGCAAACTAATAATGGTTACCGGAAATACTTTGTCAGAAACTTAACTGTGCTATAATCTACCGCATATGACTTTCAAAAACTTGTCATGAACAGCAAATTTACATAAAATCTTAACAGTAACATTTCTGAAATATGGTCTAGAACAATATTTTCTGAATGTTTTATATTAGGTTGTGATAACATTGCATGAAAAAACAAAATGCAAAATGCCATAAATTTATATTATTATTTCTATGTAATTTGATGGAGATGTTGATATGAACAGAAGTGCAGTAAACAGTACCATTATATGCCTGCCATGTGGTCAGTGGTAGTGATATATTTAAATATATCAAGCATCAGACCAATCACTAAGGCTTTTACACAGATTAAATACATTATCAATAGTAGTAAGAATTTCTTATATCTCATGTGTTGATATTATGACAAAATTCTTTGTCTATCTCTGTGAAAAATTTGTCTGGAAAGTTCAAGGTACAATCATTCGAATATGAGTAGATTTTATCTTTTTACATAGACTACTGCCATAGCTAATGGTTCCTATAGCTTGACCTTATTACCAGTACACAGACTATCATCACAGCTAATGGTTCCTATAGCTTGACCTTAATACCAGTACATAGACTATCATCATAGCTAATGGTTCCTATAGCTTCACCTTATTACCAGTACACAGACTATCATCACAGCTAATGGTTCCTATAGCTTGACCTTAATACCAGTACACAGACTATCATCACAGCTAATGGTTCCTATAGCTTGACCTTATTACCAGTACACAATCATCATAGCTATTGGTTCCTAGAGCTTGACCTTAATACCAGTTCATAGACTATCATCATAGCTAATGGTTCCTATAGCTTGACCTTAATACCAGTACACAGACTATCATCACAGCTAATGGTTCCTATAGCTTGACCTTATTACCAGTACACAATCATCATAGCTAATGGTTCCTATAGCTTGACCTTAATACCAGTTCATAGACTATCATCATAGCTAATGGTTCCTATAGCTTGACCTTAATACCAGTTCATAGACTATCATCATAGCTAATGGTTCCTATAGCTTGACCTTAATACCAGTACACAGACTATCATCACAGCTAATGGTTCCTATAGCTTGACCTTAATACCAGTACATAGACTATCATCATAGCTAATGGTTCCTATAGCTTCACCTTATTACCAGTACACAGACTATCATCACAGCTAATGGTTCCTATAGCTTGACCTTAATACCAGTACACAGACTATCATCACAGCTAATGGTTCCTATAGCTTGACCTTAATACCAGTACACAATCATCATAGCTAATGGTTCCTATAGCTTGACCTTAATACCAGTTCATAGACTATCATCATAGCTAATGGTTCCTATAGCTTGACCTTAATACCAGTTCATAGACTATCATCATAGCTAATGGTTCCTATAGCTTGACCTTAATACCAGTGCATAGACTATCATCATAGCTAATGGTTCCTATAGCTTCACCTTATTACCAGTACACAGACTATCATCATAGCTAATGGTTCCTATAGCTTGACCTTAATACCAGTACATAGACTATCATCATAGCTAATGGTTCCTATAGCTTGACCTTAATACCAGTACACAATCATCACAGCTAATGGTTCCTATAGCTTGACCTTAATACCAGTTCATAGACTATCATCATAGCTAATGGTTCCTATAGCTTGACCTTAATACCAGTACATAGACTATCATCATCGCTAATGGTTCCTATAGCTTGACCTTATTACCAGTACATAGACTATCATCAGAGCTAATGGCTGCTATAGCTTGACCTTATTACCAGTACATAGACTACCATCATACCTAACTGTTTTACAGCTTTACCTTATTACCAGTAAAAAGACCACTACCATAGCTAATGGTTCCTAGCTTTAATGTTATTACCAGTAAATAGACTACCATCATAGCTAATGATTCTTATATCTTTAATTTATTACCAGTACACAAACTACCATCATAGTTAGCAGTTCCTATACTTTTAACTTATTACATGTACATGTATAGTCTACCACCATAGTTAACAGTGCCTATAACTTTAACTTATTACCGGTACATAAACTACCATCATTGCTAATGGTTCCTATATATAGCTTTAACTTATTACATGTACAGTCTACCACCACAGCTAATGGTTCCTATAGCTTTACCTTATTACATGTACACCATTTACCACCATAGCTAAAGATTCCTATAGCTTTACCTTTTTACATGTACATAGTCTACCATCATAGCTAATGGTTCCAATAGTTTTAACTTATTATGAGTACACAGACTACCACCATAGTTAATTGTTCTTCTAGCTTTACCATATTCAGGTTGTTCAAGTATTTCAGCTTCAACTCTGGACATGACCAAGGTTCTCTACAGGATTCTGAAATTTGGAGTCCAGGCTCTTTCACTGGAGAAAAAGGTTGGAGCACCAGCCCTAAAATGTATGAATCCCAGTAAAATGAGGCCCTTTTCTTCCTTACAATAATCCATAATATTATGCACATATTTTTCTTTCACCAATATAAATATCATCAGATTGCCAGTGCTCATTTATTATCAAATATTTAGTATTTTTTTACAAAAGAATGACAACAGTGATAAATGTGATTGTTTTGTTACAACTATAACCAGATAACAATTCTCAATGGGTCTGCCTTTCAATTCTTAAATTCTGCATGCAGCTTGAAGGAACTGAGGAAGAGATTCACTCTTTTCATTACATTCACTTTTTTAAAAACATATTTAGTTCCACTGTCAGTTTAGGATTAAAATGGCAAATAAATGACCTTTTAGTACCTTATGCCTGGACTTAAGTAGTGAATGTTGAGGTTTGCAAATTCACGGTTCCATGGGTTACCAACAGTCATGACACCATGTACATAAAGCTAATAATATGCTATTGTTTTCTCAATTTGTGGCCCATGGGAAAAGTCCAATAACATCATTCATTGCACAAATCTCTCTGTCTCATAGGTGTTTTTTCTTTATCAGAATTAGAGACCTTTACTGTCTAGAAAATCTCATAAGAACTGGGCTCATCTGCAGCCTTGTGCTTGGCACCAAAAGGAATTATATAATGTTAACATTGGAAACCATATATAGTATTTATACAGTATATTTATAATTGCTCAAAAATTAGGGTGTATCTGCACATGATACTGAAAACCTTTTGATTTTATAATGATTTATTACAATCAGCATGGGAGTTCATATACTTCCAATAATCACAACAAGTTCCAAAATCTTTGCACTATTATTCTAAATGTGGCATTCAGTAAAATGCATATGTTCTGAACACTGCAGAAGGATTTACAGTACATGTATAGTGATCTCTAAAGAGTCCCGAGTCGGAGTGATGCTTATCAGAGTAAGGTGTCAAAATGCCTAAGTGTAATTTACTTTTTGAACAAAACAATGATAAAGCACCAACAATCAATTAACAGATGTCTTAATCTCCTTGCAAAATAAGGTCTGGTATATGTGACTTCACCTAATCCCTTTAGGCACCCTCCACACAAAAAAATGCTTCCTATTTCACTGGTTTTAAAATTTGGGTGGGTGGGTGGGTAGGGATTTATAAAAAAAAAGTTAGATATAATGATTAGCCGCTATAATGTACTAAGTACTGGGCAAAATCAGCTCAGTTAGATGCACAAATCAATTTTGTTGATTTTTAAAATTTTTAAAAACTATTTTCTTTTTAACCATAGGGGAAAAAACTGCAAGGGATGGCATTCAATAACAGGACCAATTGGAAACATATTTTTGGGGGCCTTAGAATCACTTGGCATCTGTTTCAGAACAACACACAACAACACTTCTGATGCTCACTTTGCAAAAACTGGTTACATAGAAAAGAAGTTTGCCCAAAACAAATTGGTATACTGAGGGCGTGTCTGTCATGTCTAGTTCTTCCTAAATGAAAATTATGCTGACCTGATATTGTATGTGGCCACCACAGCAGTCGTAATGAAAATCTTGTTTTCACTACTTCTGAACAGAAAGCTGTTATCACAAAGCGTTGTCACTGGGAGACATAGTTAAAATTATGCATATTTTTACCTCAATTTCGGTGGAGAACCTTGATGATGCAATTTTTTCTTTATTAGTGAAAACACCCTAAATTTCATTAGAACGTAGAATTTAAAGAATTTATATACAAAACTTAGTCAGAATTTTGTCAGATATTAGAGTTCCCCGGAGGTTTTTGACAGTCCAAGGTCAACATTTCTTCCAAAACGGGAAGTGCATTATACAATATTCCCTGCTACTGATAAATTGGTTCTGGGTTATCAACTTTCTTTACATGATGCATATGATCAGCTTGTTTATTCAAAACAATCACATATTTGGGATGATTTTTACTAACAATACCTCTAAGGGTCATTATTTTATATCAGATGTACTATGTGAGTAAACTTAATGGTTTTATTATAGGATTCCAGTTGAAATATTTCACTACACTATCATGTAGTAAGGACATCATATAGTATGGACATCATGTAGTAAGGACATCATATAGTATGGACATCATGTAGTAAGGAGCACATTTGTAAGGACTCGTGCAGTTGAAATGGCATTTTCACTGTACTGAAACAAGGTGAATTTCTATGTAATAAAACAATTATAGATCTTTGTTATGGTGCACATTACATTTTATATAACAGTTAACTTAGACGCATGATATTGATCTCCACTTAACATTGATAACTACAAGATTTATTGCTTCATAAAACTTCAAATTCACCTCAACAATGGGCAATATATGTAATATATTTGAACATGATCATTTCTTATTCAATCAAAAAATTCACCATCTTCTAAATCTGAACAAAATATAAAAGAACTTGAAAACTGTTTCCAGTTATATCTGTCTATACCTCACTAGAACTGGCAATGTCATTAAAAGTATATATGACTGTATGGTGTATCTATTTTAGAAGTTTCCATTACTGCATCCTGAGTGCTAACATCCACATGGAGTTTTCTCTAGACTTTGCCATTAACTTGAGGCAAATTAAGTTTTTTGCAAGGCTCTTCCTTAAAGCAGCATAGTCGTACAACATTGAGTATCTTTTTGCGGAATACAAGGAAAATTATCAAAAAAATGAACACAAAGAGGAGCACAGTGAGCCTTGTTTCATAGTCATCTCCATAGTGGCTCCCACCAAAAAACCAGTCCAAGTCAAAAGAGCCATCATTGTCTGTTTCCTGAATCCACTGTTCTCCATTGTGACCCAGTGGGTTTGGAATAAAGACCCTAGTCAAATTGAATGGACGATGGAATGACTGAATGATCCATATTTTATCCACAAGTCTGTTGTCTGAAGAATCTAGCACTTCCCAATACAGATGTGTGGCATTGTAAATCTTAAGTCTTCCAAAAAGTTCTTTGTGTCCATCATCAACTATAAATGCAGACCAATGGCCTCTAGCTTTAGTGCTGTATTCTTGCAAATATGTGGCTCCCAAACTTCCCAGTGTGACATGAACAGGTCCTGCTGGTTCTTTGTAATTGTAGGATAATGCATGTGACTTGTATGTTGGCCATGTTCTCTCATAATAATGCTGATGACCTGATATGATTAGATCAACCCCTTGTGTGTAGAATAAATCCTCAAGATGTTTACGAACAAGGGAGCGCTCTCTAGTACAATCTTCTTTATGATCACTGACAGAGCAGTACATTGGTCTATGGCCCATTGCTATGATCCAGGGCTGTGCAGACCGTCGTGCATTAGCTGCTGCAAGGTCATTCTGCAACCATTTTAATTGTGACTCAAAGTCATCAGAAAAGAAAAACACTTCTGTATTGTAGATAACAAAGTGAATTGGTCCTATATCCAAGCTATACCACAATCTATCTTCTGGCATAGGCCATGGAAGGGTTGGCATTGAAAATCGGTATCTGTAATGAACAAAATTACTGAATCGCTCATGATCTCCAGGACAGGTCATGTATGGTGTTCTAGCTGCCATGTTTTGAATCAGATTCAGGAACTTGTCCCCAATCTGACCTCTAGCTCTATTGAGATCATATGCAATATCACCAATATGAAATACAGCCTGATATTTTTCATTCAGTGTCTCCTGAACTAGAAATTTCACATTCTTTGTTAGAGTACCCATGTCTCCATAAACCATGAATGTCTGTGTACTCCCTGCTTGAACGGCTGGCATGGTGAAGCTGTATTGATCACTAAGAGTATCATCATTTTCTCCTCTGACATTATAGAAATATTTAATTCCAGGAGTCAAGTCCCTTATTTCAACTCGGTGCAAATACTGTGCACCATCCTCATTATCTTTCATCAATCTTATAGTTTCTCCTCGTTCCTGAGTGGTTTTTGGTTTATTCTCTGTGTGGTATTCAACTATCGAGATATCATTGGCTTTTGTGGCCCACACGATCACAATGTCATTGGCCTTTTTACCGAAGCTGATGTGTATTTGTTCTGGCCGAAGCAGATCTTTTCTTGGTTGGAGGTCTTCTGTGATTACCTGCATTTCGGCCTCTTTACACAAGACTGATTTGACCAACATCAGCACAAATAAAAAGAAAAGACACAATTTGCGACTTGCATGCATTATTAATTGCATACTTGTTGCTGGACTCGTCTTTGACTTACTTTCATGAACTCGGAAAACTATGCTTCAACTGATTTCCGTCACTGTTAACCTAATCCGTAGCTTGTGAATGTGTTTTTTGTGGTGCAGTAGCTTTCGTCATGGCATGAACAATGAAAACTTTTTAACAGCTACTTCAGATAAACTAAAGCTACGGCGAAATACGCATTGTCAGTAGTATTTAAGTTACAACTGACAGATCAACAGGAAGTTTGATGTTAATTATATTTGGAAAATGGACGGAATAGACGAAAGCATGTGAACAAATACATCGCGGCATACGAGAAAAGAAGGGCAAAAGCCGGAACATGGGTTTTGATAACATGAACTAAAAATGTAAGATTTTGAAAAATATATTTTAAAAATTATCAGCCTTTTTTTTTTAATATCCATTTATGCTTATTACCACACCACTTTACACAACAGACGCTTTGATGTTGTTGATATAAATATATACAGTACAGGTAGTAATACAGTTTTAGAGCGCTGCTAAGATCTAATGTTTTTCAAACAGTCCTTGGCATCTTCTTTATTTCTCATTTCATAAAAGGACAGGGAAATATCGCAG
Source organism: Megalonaias nervosa (assembly GCA_016617855.1). NCBI lineage: Eukaryota > Metazoa > Mollusca > Bivalvia > Unionida > Unionidae > Megalonaias > Megalonaias nervosa. The sequence goes on from JAECUM010009896.1 coordinate 100,114, forward strand.
ATATCACAATACATCTATCTTGTGATATATTTCTTTTGACGACGTTTAAGTCTCAGACCTGACATGTATGTATGTATGTATGTATGTATGTATGTATGTATGTGTTTCAAAGGCATATTAGCATAAACCTGGCTATATAGCCTAGTGCAGAGTAAAAGTAGAATCATTAGTAACAATAATTTGTTTAAAAAAGATTTTGTATAGTTTCACATTATTATTATCATTATGAATAGTAGAGATTTATTGTCGTGGGGTCTGTTTTTTTCTTCACAAACCACGGGGGATACAACAAGAAGAGATAGACCAAAAGCATATTGACAGTAGAGGAGTCACTTTTAGACCAACCCACTCGTGTAAATAAATAACACACAAACTCAACAATTTCCAATGAACACAAAATAATCATTTGAATTTTGTTACAAAACACACAATGGCACAAAGCCACTTGGTATTCGAGTAGTATAATGGTGACACTTGAGCTGTAAATGGGACTAGCGAGTTAAATAGCATCTGTGTATTATAGAGCGAAAGGAGAATTTAACATTAGATCACATCTTGGTTCATAGGTTTTCACTGAAGGAGCATGTCTGTATAGAAATGTAAAAGTGTATGGGTGTATGGGTCTATTATGGCAGAAAATACCACTTTTTCTGACCTGTAACTGAAACGAATATTACGCTATAACTTTATCATGTGTGTGGTAGTCTGACCTGTAACAAGAAATGGAATGATAAAACTCCACTCTTTAATTGCAGACATCAATAAATAACCATGTGGTTAGTGGGAGTGACCATTAGCACTATGCTCATTATTATTTTAAAATGTTTCGGCTCTTTTATACAGATTTACAGTGTGTGGTACGTTTGATTTCTTTTCATTAAAATTAGCATGCATTCATCAACTTAATAAAAGTGACGTTATAATTAACTGACATATCGGTATCTTCTTTAATTGCATTTATCAATGAATAGCCATGTGACTAGTGTGAATAACCGTTAGCAATGTGCTAATTATTGTTTTAAAAATGCATGAATTGGGGTCGAAGTATTCCATGTTTGGGGTATAAGTGACATGGGGTTGAAATGTCTTGAGACCTGTCTTAGGGTCGAAATGTCTTGCTCCGTTACAAAGAAAGGAAAACCTCTATAATGTCCATGGGCGACTGCACATAGGGGCAATGAGGGTATCCTCCCACCCCAATTTCACCTCTAAGCATGTTTTGGCCTGCATCCTTGAAATAAAATGGCTGACCACTACATGTTCCCTCCCCCCACCCCCGAAAAATGTCTGCAGGTGCCCTTGATAATGACCCTACCCTACTCTTCTATTTGAAACAAAGTGATCATTCCATTTATACAGGGTAGGGTGTAAAAGAACAAGTATTTAAAAATAATATAAATAAATTTAAATCAATAAAAATATAACTACCTTTTATGGGGATAAGGGGTAAATCTTAAGTTAGAAATATCCATAATGTTTTCTTTTATAAATCATATATGAAGCTCAGAGGGGATGGGTATGTGATATAAATTTTTAGATATTTAGAGTTCTACTATTCTCACTGGCAGCCAGATGTATTTTTGCATAAAGCTAGCAAAGCTTTCATTCATCAGCTTCTAAAAAGCAATGTTATACTGCATCATTGCCTGCAATCTTGGCTCATGATATAGCGTGTGCCAAAAATTACATTGTTACAATCCCAGCCACTGATTATAAATTTAGCTGAAGCAACCATGGAGTGAAAAAATTGATTATGGGTGCCAAATTTATGCCTCGGCTGGCACCTCTGTGTTAAAGAAACTGAATCGGATTCAGAACCAAGCTTTAGCTATCTGTACCGAGGCTCTCAAAAACACCTCTAGGGAGGAGCTACAAATACTAGCACTGGCAGGAGAACTGCCTCTCAGACTTCGAAGGGACGAACTAATCCTGCGATATGCAACACGACGAATCGCACCCTACAAGAGCTGTCATTGAAAAATGAAGGAACCCTTTAGACACAAACTGGTCCCATTTAAACTGTTGGGGGGTGGGGGTGGTGGAGAGGAAAATACACGACCTTCAAGGAAACTCGAACTACCGGATCTCCAATACCCAGACCCTGAACCACGGAAGTGTAATATTCCAAAAATAAACTTCAATGCCCTCAAATA